>MJUU01069942.1:0-25426 GCA_002080025.1 Modiolus philippinarum | reverse complement strand
TTTTCTCGTGCCATTATATTCAAATTGAATGGTGGTCCCCATTATGATGATTTCTCCAAATTTCGTTCTCTTTGCTTTGAATGATTTCGTCCGGTATCTTTCCTTTTCGTTCTGTATGAAAGAAAACATCGATTCTGTTCCTTTTTGTTCGGATCCGCCATTTTGTCTAATGAAAACAACGACGGAACTACTTCGGTGCAGAACTGAAAAATATCCGTTTTTCCCGACCACCTTGACAAAGGCAAAGGTGGTCAGCCTGCAAAAGAACATGGTCGGCAAAGCCAGCTTAAATGGCGAATGGAAAACACTGCTAAAGTACACAAAACTTAAAATATCCAAATAGGTGTATATTGGAACAAAATTAACATTTTGTCTTTCTTAATTCATCAAAGCATAACAACTTGAATTCATTGATATTAATACAATAAAGCAGAAATTAAATTCAGGATTTCCCAAATTTGACAAGGCCGCTTTGAAGGAGTAGATTATAGACTATAGAAGACTATTTTGGCAATATTTGGATAAAAATACATAGTTTAAGATAAGGGGGCAGCAGTATATTGGTAAAATCCTAGCTGTATTTAAAAGCAGAGAAGTTTCTACAACGAGAAAAGCAAATAAATTATATAATGGGGAGATTGATTTGATATATTCATAATCCTAGGTTTTTAAAATAAAGTAATGAAAAGGGAATTCTGAAATTGAAATCACAATTTAGCGTCAATGTACACTGATGAAAAGCATAAATCTACATTAAAATGTGATAAAACAAAGGGAAACTACTCTAATCATTACCTCATCTGCCTGGTGCATGCAATAATTTAATGGCATTTAAATAATAGATTTTTTTTTACTTAAAATAGAATAAATCAGTTTAATATTATTAATGATATGCATTAATATAATCATAACTTAATATTCCAATCAGCAAACTCGATAATGCATGTCTTAGTTTTTAACTATTAGATCCATATTTAAAAGAAAGGAAATAGGCATGATGGGGTAAATGTCAAGGAGACAACATCCCATATCCAGGTTAAAACAACCCAAAACAAAGCATCTAGGGGTCACCCTACGGTCTTCAATACAGTGAGGAACCTCACACCATATAGCAAGCCCTAAATGGCCCAAACAGAGTAAAAAAGTGAATAAATCAATGAAAACAAACCACATCCCATAACCCGAATATCAAGAAACTAAAATTTCATAATAAGAAAAAGGACAAGCCAATGACCAACATATTCATGACTTGGAACAGACGCAAAAATTGCGGTGGGGTTAAACTCCAAACCCTCCCCTATGTGTGGTGAATGGCTAAAAAATAAATACACAAAAAGACTCACAGTAAAAATCAAACTAGAAAAAAGTCCAACTTATCAAGACGAGTACCCTTACAATGAAGTACATAAAACATGAAGACAATACACACAGGTACTGTCCGGACAAATGCTCGCAGTTACTGACAGCTAGCTAAGGACATAATTTCTGTTGACTATCAAGCCTTCTTACATATGAAACTTCAATTGAAAATACTCCTAAATAGATTTCGTATAACAACATCATCAATCATGAAAGAATTTCATGATATTGTGCAATGCCAAATACTGGCAATATGAAAAATTGCTTAAATTTAGTTATGGTGTAAAGCATTTAGGAGCTGATCAATATTTTTGCCAGCAAAAACCAGAAGTAAAGATTAAACAAAAATGCTGTATTTATATCCTTTATGAATAAGTTTGTTTATTAATGGATTAATAAGTTTGGAAGGACAATTTTTGAATTTATGCACTTTGTAAATCATATTTCCATAGAAGTTTGCATGTGAAATGCCCTGTTGTATAAGAGACCTGCATGTAGAACCAAATTTTCTTAATAAGTCAATGTATCTATAATAAAATTTAGAGAACGTTTTTATCAATTTATGATATCAAAACCCTTGATGTAGAAGTTTTTCAGTGAGACAAAGATTTCGGTCATTGAAGTCAGAAACATCACTACATACTCGTGCATATCTAACATGTTGTGAAATGTAGACCCCGTAAGACCCCATCTATACTTACTAGTACATGAGCCAATGAGAAAATTTAAAAAATAATTGCCCTATTATTTTATCATGAGTTATTCAGAACGATTGTGGTGTAGAACGAATTCTGTTACAGTTTTACTTTTGTTTTACTGAGTGAAGGCATCAACAGTTGTCAATGCTGTGTTGGTTTTTACTCATTACTGAAGGCTGTCAAAAGACAAAAGCACTCTAACACTGGATATGAAGTAAAATGACTAAATCTGCACCATCACAGTATAACATACAGGGATGATTCTGCTTACTACACAAAGTAAGAGGAAATGACCATCCATAAGCCAAGTAATAATATCTAATAAAAGAATTGTTATGTGCAATTCCAGACTGTCAATAGAGAAAATCCGCTAAAAATGGAACAAAACTATCCCTGAAAAAAAAAGATTTAAATGGTGCTTTTCATTTTTATATCATTGAAAGATCCAACACATGCCAATTTTTTTTAATGGATTAAATAAGATAAGTATATTTGAAAATTATTTCAGCACTAAGAAAAAAAAATAAGTTTCTTTTATGTAAAATATTCTGAATTTAGACAAAAAACTATCTTGCCAATAAAGTCCTGCCTGCAAATCTACTTTTTATCTAAATTTTGAAAACAAAAATGTATTTTAATTTATTGATTTATTTTTTTGTCTGTTCATTTTATGAATTTATGTAAATAAAATTATATATTTTTTTTGGTTTCAATGAGAATATTCAACAAACTCTGGAGTCAAGAGGGGGTAGGTGAAGTTGAGGCAAACTATATTTTCAATAAATCTGAACTTGCCATATTAATTGAATTTGTTTTTTTTTTTAATTTAAATGTTCTTTAAACACATCATTTGATGGTTTTTTACTATTTACTCAACTTTGTCACATGCTTTGGAAAAAAAATGACCTTGTATGGGAGAAAACTCCTTCATTTCAACAGTTCATTATAATTTTACCTGCACTCTGCTATCATCTTCAAGTTTTTTGGACTTATTTTTAAGGTCTTGTGTAACAGTGGCAAATGATGCAGAATTTTGTTCAACTTTCATTTTCAGAGTTCTGATGTCGTCTGCCATTTGAAGTGTGAGTCGTTCTAGCTGATCCTTTGACTGTAGCACGTCATCCAAATCTGTCCTGACATCATTTAATCTGTAAAATATGAATAAGTACTCTTAAGGTATTTGTATAATTTTAATGAATTACATTAGTGGACCAAAGTGGATGGGATGTTCTGGCAATTGGACCACCTTTTGTTGGATTTTTATGCAAAATGATTTAACCATTTCCTGATTTTGGGCAAACTAAGGCACTTACATGTAAAAGTCTGAAAACTCTCTACCTTCCCCTTTCTTTTAAATAGTCTGGACCTTCACCTGGATTCTCAAGCTTTAACCTGTGGTCTACCATAATGAACAAATATATATTTTTTTTATGTCTTACAGTGGAAAACACCCTTAGTATTCTCTCAATAAATTAAAAATAATTTTAACTGAATCCATTAAAAATTGTATTTTTGGGGGTGTTTTTATTAGATAATGACATTTTGCCTTGTTGAATATGACCTCATGTCCTTGTTCTTATGTGTGTCTCATTTTAGTGGTATATTAATCCTAAGCAAGCCTTGACATATCTTAATTTTTTTTGTATTTGCACATAAGAGTCAAACACAAGAAAAAACACTTATACTGAGGAACATATCATGCTTACCCTTCCAGGGCACCTGATAATTCCTCTAGTTTTTGCAGGAGGTTCAAACTGCTAATGCTTTAGTTTTGTAGCATTCCTGTTCATTTTATTCATTTGTTTTGTCTAAAGTCATCTCCATTTGTGTTACATCTGAATTGCTGTGATTTTGGATTTTTTGATTTGAGAATTTCCCCCATAAATCTGTTGCTTCAGTATCTGTTTGTCAATGTATTCCTAGCAGAATTGTGTCATCCTTTTCTTTAAGAAATAACATTTGTTGCAAAAAGAATTTTTATGAAATATATTTGTATAATTGACTTGTTAGAACCTACCTAGTAGCATGGACATCTTTTTTGGTAACTAGTTCTTGCTGACTACTTTTAACTGCTTGTTCAACACCTTTCGTATGATTAACAAGTGATGACAAAGCTAATCGCTCATCTTCAAGTTTTTGTTCAGCCTCTTTAATCCTTGCACTAAGATGTTGAATAAGTTCATTACTGACTTTAATTGCACTCTCCATATTTCGTCGAGCACTTTGTTCCTCGCGTAGCACATCATCGTTATGTCGAGCTGACCCTTTCAGGTCGCTCTGAAGTCTTAGCACCTCTTCAAGCAATGCACGGTTTGATTTTTCAGAAACAGCAACACGCATTTCAAGTTGCCTGATCCTTTCTTCTGGTTCCATTTCTGTATTTGATCTTGTAATTGGACTAGCTTTTCTTTTGAAAACAGGAACCAGTTGGCCATCTCTGGGAGAAATGTCAGGAAGTGATGGATACTTGTTTTGGAACTGAACTGGTGGCCTAGAAATATACAAAAAATAATAATTCATTAATAAAACAAAAAAAAAAACTGTTTATTTATACATTTATTTCAATGTGAAATTTTAATCTGTCATGTATAGTAATACACTTCAAATCTTGCTCTGGGATACAAAAATATTAAAGCAGAAATCTTGCAACTTACAACTAAACATTATCAGCAAGGACAAAAGGTGAAACAAGTGTGCACCCAAATTGATGTTTCACCCGTCCCTGTTGGCCACTAAATTAAAGTCAAACTGACTTAAATCAGAAAAACTAAACATGTTCGCTATAGTAAAAAAAATTAGGGTAACTAACAAAAGCAATAAAGCAGACTGTCATGCACTACCCAAATTAAACCAACCTAAATGCCAAATATCATTGACTTACCACTAATAAATACTGAAAAATCAAACACATTCACTAGACCATGATGACATCAAGGGCAAAAGCAAATAGCAGGCTGTCAGTTTCCACCAAAGACCAACCCACATACTAAAATATTATTGACCTTCAATTAAACTCAACATAATCACTGGACCATGAATTTGAGGTCACAGACATAAGTCATATGGCAGACTGCCATGTACTACTCAAGACCAACACACATACCAAATATCATTGACATACCACTAATAGATACTGAAAACTTAACGTAATTACTGGACCGTGAAATTGAGGTCACACACAAAAACCATACAACACACCATCATGTACTTCATGAGACCAACCCACGTACTAAATATCATTGATGTACCATAAATAGTTACTGAGAAATTGATCTAATCAGAAAAACTTAACATGATCACTAGACCATAAAATTTAGGTCATGGACAAAAACCATTTGACAGACTGTCAAGAACTACCCAAGGCAAACCTATATACCACATATCATTAACCTACCACAAACAGTTACCGAGAAACTAAACTAACAACAAAAAATTAACATGTTCATTGGACCGTAAAATTGAGGTCACAAACAAAAGCCATATAGTAGACTGTCTTGTACTACTGAAGACCAACCTATACATCAAATATCATTGACCTTACACTTATAGTTACAGAGAAAATGACCTAATCACAAACACTTAACATGCTCACTAGACCGTGAAATTGAGGTCAAGGACAAATGCCATATAACAGACTGTCATGTGCTATATAAGACCAGCCTACAGACCAAATATCATTGACCTACCACTTATACTTACTGAGAAACTAACCTAATCATAAAAAACTTAACATGTTCATTGGACCGTGAAATTGAGGTCACAGACAAAAGCCATGTAGCAGCTATCATGTACTACCCAAGACCAACCTACATACCAAATATCATTAACCTATCACTTATAGTTACTGAGAAAATGACCTAATCACAAAAACTTAACATGAGTTTACGCCGCCGCCGCCATACTTTGTACGCCTATGTCTCGCTTTCTGCGACTTTCATCGCGGGCGAGACAAAAATTAACATAGCAAGATGATTACCCCTTATAAACATGATAAACGACAAAGAAAACAAAATTCAATAACTTTTTGTAACATGTTTCTCCAGTAACTACATATAAACTACATGCTCTAAATTTGCATTTTAATAAATAAGTATGAAAAATACAAAACAAACTTCCATATTTCAAAAGAGAAGTAAGTTTATCGGGCTTTCGATATACAAAAAATGTATAATGTAATTGAAGACATTCTTATTTGGTGCATTATAACTATTGATCACAATATAAGAAAACTTGTTGACACAAGTTAGTAATCCATTGATTTAAAATATATATAAACAAATAAACTGTAATAACAATTAAATTATAACGATAACATAACAAAATCAATTTTTGTCCTAAAAAGACATTTCTATACCTTGGTTTATTGGTCTCTTTATCCATTCTGTTAATTAAGAAATTAATAAATCATTTTGTTTTTAATGACACTTTCCACCACTTGTCACCAAACATCCATTATAGATCAAACAAAGTGGATACATAAATATTCATAAGAAGCAATTACTAAACAAATCTGTTATTGGAAACAATTTAAACAAAACTTCAATCCATTCCTGAGGTCAATAATTCACTTAAAACAAAACTTCAATTGACGAGCTAAAACATCAATTCCAGTCATTTCAATAATTTTCTCCTGATTATATATCATTGATTTAATATAGCTACAATTTTCAAATAAGAAATAAATATATGGTTCTTATATTTATTGATTATTGATTTTTAAAATGTTTAGGAAATTCAGGTTAAAACATAATTTGTTATGTAAACATATAAAACCATGTTCTGTTAAAGGCAACATGTAAGTCTACTGTCACAGGGGGTTCTATTAATAAAATATAGGCATAGCTTGTTTAAATTCGAACACAATAAATAAATCTACCACTTCAAAATTTCCATGAAATGTGCACGTTATAATCAATACCTACTAAAGAATGGCCTATTTTCCATATGATGCCCTACAGGGAACAAAATTTAATGATTCAACCAGTGCAAAAATTTGGAATAGAAAACCCCAAGTTTTCTAATAAAGTTCTTCTGGCCAAATTAATCTTATCCACAAAATGTTACCTATAAAGTCACTAAAATATAAATTGGGTGTCCAAACTTTAAAATCCATCAAACATTTTATGCAATGTCTGTATTTACCATACATGCCATATGAATACAAATGTACAACCTTACAAATATTTTTGCATGCAATGGATAGGCTGGTTAAATCCAGTCCATTATCTTAAATAAGAATAGGCAGGGCAACTGGTTTGAAAATCTCAACATTTTTATTTCTCTATGAAGTTACTGATTTAACTGAGTTCCATCAGTCGATGCTTTAAAATTAATAATTAACAACTGATATAGTGCTAATCAAATATATGATCAAAAATAGCCTAACAACACAAAATATACTGCAATATGCAATGTCATTTCTGCATGATTCAATACACAGAAGCATTAAACATTCATACTGTTCAAATAAATAAAAATTATTAGTTTGTCATATTTCAGGATGCAAATGAAAAAAGGATAGAAATCTTCTATAGATCGAGGCAAGTTAATGTTGTCCCCCAGTTTGTGTAAGTTATCTTTCCCAATGAAGACATTCTGTGGGATGTTGTCAGAAGACAACATAGCTCTCTCAGTATACAGATCAATGTGTATGCAAAATTAATCTGAAAGTGTTACCTTTTTGTAATTGCAAAATCTTTAAATTGCTCTGAAGGCAAGGTCAAGGTCAAAATGTCTACAAATATGGTATCAAATATGAATTATACCCTAACACTTAATGACCTGCCTTCTAGAAGCAAGGTCCCTCAGGGCAAGGTCAAGGTCAAAATGTCAATAAATATATGGTACCTCCATAAAGCTCTCATTACATGCAAGTCACAAACCAAATATGAACAACCTAGCACTTAATGACTGCCTTCTAGAAGCAAGATTAAATTTTTTATAAATTTGCCCTAAGGGCAAGGTCAAGGTAAAATGTCTACTAATATGGTACCTCTTATAAGAAAGTCATGTATCAAATAAGAATACCCTAGCACTTTATGACTACCTTCTAGAAGCTAGGTTTAGGTTTTTAAAAAATTGCCCTCAGGGCAAGGTTAAGTTCAAAATGTCTATAATATAGGTTTCCCCAAAACGCTCTCGTATTATGCAAGTCACATACCAAACACCTTAAAACCATCTTCTAGACGACAAGTTTAAGTTTTTTTTAAATCTGCCCTTAAGGCAAGGTCAAGGTCAAAATGGCCTCCAAAATATGGTATCTGCATGAAGCTATCATCATATACAAGTCACATACTAAATATGAATATCCTAAAACTAAAAGGGTCTTAATTCCTGAAGCAAGGTTTAAGTTTTTATCCTGCTGGAGGTATGATAATAGCTCATCAAATATTTGTCCCAGCAAATTAAAAATCAATTTTAACAGAAACTTAATGCAATATATATGCCCCCTGTTGCCATAGGTGTGGACAAAGAAATATGCAGATCTTAAGAAAACGTATACTTTGCTTCTTAAAATTAAATCACAGGAATTAATTTATATATCACAATAATGATCTATAGTGGAACCTGTCTCATCCAACACAGTATGGGGTCACAAAAATATGTAGGATTACACAGGATGTCGCAATATTCACGTTAAGAAAACTTCAAAAGCTGTCTTTGTCGGACCCCAAAATTATGTCGCATTTGACAGGATATCGGAATACTCAGGGGTCGGAAATAGACAGGTTCCACTATATAAACATTACCTAAGAAAATATCTTTCAAAAATAGAATATCCCATGCCATATTAAAGTGTTTCCTAACAACGAATTATCATGTGAAGATGGTACACCATGCAAGGCTTGTGAGCCCCATTAAAGATGAGTGATTCTGTGAAACAAGCATAAAATCTACAGCATACTTTGAAACATAAACCAGTGCTACAATCTGTCAGGGCAACCTAAAACCTTGTCTTACCTTCGGGGCAAGTAATCATAAGGATCATCATACCATTCTGCTTTCTTGTACGGACGTGAGTTTGACTGACGTGACATTTGGTTTCAGTTTGTCCTACTGACCATATCTAGTGATATATCACTTTAACAGTTAGTTACAATACACTTCCATTGAAACTTTATGCTTGATAAACAATCAAATTTAATTTTAGAAACGTGAAAACTGTCGACAATATCAATGTAATAATTAAAACTTCAAACACTATTGTCAATCATGAATTTGTAGCATTCATTGTTCATGTCATGCTGAGAATGATGAATTTATTCATTGTTTTGGTACATTCAAAATTAAGTCGAAGAAGTCAAGTCAATAATTACATATCTGTTTGGCAAATCACTTACTGAGTATAAATTAAACAGAGAAATGATTTAAAGTTGTTATTTTATCTCTACATAATAAGACAAATTTTGCATAGGAGATAATCTTGAAATGATCTTTCTAAGATCATGAAGGACAGCAAAGATAGAGTTTATCGCTGAAGTTTTATGAAAATCTAAGAAACAAGGAAGTGCTAATGATATGCCACTGAATATCATGAAGTATATATGATATGTCCCAAGAACATGTAGAATGTGACTTCTATAAACAGTAAACCTAGCTCGTCTTGGATTTGGACATGTTAGAGCATATGCCTTGTAATCTACATTATTTATGGAACCTACTAAATTAGTGAATTCTTATAAGACATACAAAAACACAGGTAATCAACGATTACAAAGTTTGCCTCGTTATGGCACATTGTCAGAGTAACCTTATTTAGCCTGGATGCTGAGCTACCATCAGAGATGCATGCATATGCAAGTTTACATTTTCCTAAAATGAATAATGACAGAGATCTAAACTCTTCAGTTAATTTGGATGCAAGTCAATCAAGCAGAAAATATAAGTCAAAGTGACCTAATTTTACCTCGATGCTGACCAACCATCAGAGATGCATGTATATACAAGGTTACATGATCCTACCATGTATAGTGACCGAGATCTGAACTCGGAAGTAAACTTGAATGTAGGTCATTCAAGTGGAAAATATAGGTCAAAGTTACTTAATTTTGCCTGGATGCTGGCCTACCATCAGAGATGCATGCATATGCAAGGTTACATGATCCTACCATGTATAGTCACTGAGATCTGAACTCGAACATAAACTTGAATGTAAGTTGTTCAAGCGGAAAATATGGGTCAAATTGGCCTTATTTTGCCTGGATGCTGAACTACCATCAGAGATGCATGCATATGCAAGGTTGCATGATCCTACCATGTATAGTGACTGGGATCAGAACTCGGACGTAAACTTGAATGTAAGTCGTTCAAGCAGAAAATATAGGTCAAAGTGACCCAATTTTGCCTGGATGCTGACCTACCATCAGTGATGCATGCATATGCAAGGTTACATGATCCTAACATATATAGTGACTGAGATCTAAACCCAGGCGAAACTTGAATGAAAGTCGTTCAAGCAGAAAATATAGGTCAAATTGACCTAATTTTGCCTGGATGCTGACCTACCATCAGAGATGCATGCATATGCAAGGTTACATGATCTTTACATGTATAGTGACTGAGATCTGAACTCTGAAGTAAACTTGAATGTAAGTCATTCAAGCGGAAAATATAGGTCACAGTGACCTAATTTTGCCTGGATGCTGACCTACCATCAGAGATGCATGCATATGCAAGGTTACATGATCCTAACATGTATAGTGACTGAGATCTGAACTCGGACATAAACTGGAATGTAAGTCATTCAAGCGGAAAATATAGGTCAAAGAGGCCCAATTTTCGGGGAGGCTGTGAGTCAACCCAAGATGCACCTGTATGCAAAGTTTGATGACCCTGCCATGCATAGTTGCTGAGATATACACCCAAATGTGGACACGGATACGGATGTAAACGCGGACATAAACATGGGCGCCGGGGGTACTCCAATAGTCCCCCTCAACTTCGTTGAGGCGAACTAAAAGAAACATAGATCCCTGCCCTTGGCTATATGCTTTAATTTAATTTATATCCAGAAATGCAAAATAAGAAAAATTAAATTTTGAAGTATGAAATTTTCTTATCAAACAAATAATAAATCCACAAAAAATAACAACTAAGGCCACATCAAATTAATTAATAGATTCTCATCCCCACCAACCCCATTTTTTCTAAACTCATTTTTTTTTCAATTGTTCAGAAATTTTCTTTAAATTTCTATAAATTTAAGTGAAAATCAGCAAGAAGTAGAGAAAAAGTGTCTATAAGACATGGATGCCCCGAGGACAAATTTATCCGAACAGATAACTTAAGTCAATCAGGCATAAAAATTAGTTCCCGGTGAATGAATCATCCGGAAGTGCCATAACAGATGATTAATTTGATGAAATATCCCATTGGTACAATGTGTAGCTGTAAAGAAATGGACTTAAACGCAAAATTTTACAAAAGTCAACCAAGCGTAAAATATAGGTAAAAGCTACCTAACTGTCAATGTTTTGGGTAGTACTTATCATATCAATTAATATGATGAAATATCCCATCGGTACAATGTGTAGTTGTTGAGAAATGGACTTGAACCGAAATTTAACAAAAGTCACTCAAGCATAAAATATAGGTCAAAGCTACCTAACTGTCAATGTTTTGGGTAGTACTCATCAAGGCAATTAATTTGATGAAATATCCCATTGGTACAATGTGTAGTTGTTGAGAAATGGACTTGAACGCAAAATTTAACAAAAGTCACTCAAGCATAAAATATAGGTCAAAACAACTTAACTGTCAATGTTTTGGGTAGTACTCATCAAGGAAATTAATTTGATGAAACATCATATTGGAATAATGAGTAGTTGTTGAGAAATGGACTTTAACGCAAAATTTAACAAAAGTCACTCGTGCGTAAAATGTAGGTCATGGATCCCTAATTGTTGGTGAATCTGGTAGTACTAATAAAGGTGCATGTACTGATGCAATATTACCAAAATACTACAAGAGGTTGCCAATATATAGACCTAAAACACAAAACTTAACATCGGGACGGAGGTACTTACGTACGGAAGGTCAAGGGTATATCTATATGCCCCTTCCACTTCGTTGCGGGGCATAAAAATAAAATAAAACCCTCCCACCCACCCCACATTTTTTGTTGCAGGTGGATGAGAATCTACAAATTAACTTGATAGGGCCTAATTTGGTATACATATATTTGACAATCAAATACATATATTGATTTAGCATGTCTGGGTATTATTTTCCCTCCTTAATAGAATTGATTTTACAATAATTTATTGAAAGCTAGATTTTATAGAACCTTACATCAGTCATTGTTGATAATTATAATGATCTAGGGATATAACAGGGTAAAATCTGTGATCATGTATATCAAGGGAGGGGGGAGGGGATCTGTCTCCCATGGACACATTCTTCCATTACTTGTTACAGGAATGAAATTGATCCAGGTGATCATTTTCTCTCCTTTATAAAATTGATTTGCCAGTAATTTATTGACAGATTTTATAGAAAATCTTGTTAGGCTTACATCAACATGTCATTGTTGACAAGTATATAATTTAAATCTGGGATATATTTAGGATTTGGTTGAAGGTTTAAATTAATATCATATCAAAATTTAAGCGATTACAGAATATTTTCCTTTTCAAAATATTATTACAATCCAGGACAATAAAAGTGATTTCTACAGCAATTTTCATTCCTAATTATTGAAACCTTGAGATGCATGCATACAACTGGAACACTAAAGTAAGATGGTAATGCATATATATAACTGCAATGGGGACACTTAAGTAATATGGCAATGCTAAACTGCTCTGGGAACGTTAACACTAAAGTGAGATGGTCATGCTAAACTGCTCTGGGAAAACTAAAGTGAGATGGTCATGCTGAACTGCTCTGGGGACACTAAAGTGAGATGGTTATACTAAACTGCAATGGAAACACTAAAGTCAGATGGTCATGCTAAAATGTAGAGGGGACATTAAAGTGAGATGGTCATGCTAAACTGCAACGGAAACACTAATGTGCGATGGTTAGATGGTCATTCTAAACTGCAGTGAAATGGTAAATCTATACTGTAATGGAGACACTAAAGCGAGATGGTCATGCTAAACTGCAATGGGAACACTAAAGTGAGATGGTCATGCTAAACTGCAATATTGGAACACTAAAGTGAGACGGTCATGCTGAACTGCAATAGGAACACTAAAGTGAGATGGTCATGCTAAACTGCAATATTGGAACACTAAAGTCAGATGGTCATGCATGCTAAACTGCAATGGGAATACTAAAGTGAGATGGCCATGCTAAACTGCGATGGGAACACTAAAGTGTGATGGTCAGTCTAAACTGCAATGGGAACACAAAAGTGAGATGGTCATGCTAAACTGCAATGGGAACACTAAAGTGAGATGGTCTTGCTAAACTGCAATATTGGAACACTAAAGTGAGACGGTCATGCTAAACTGCAATGGGAACACTAAAGTGAGATGGTCATGCTAAACTGCAATATTGGAACACTAAAGTCAGATGGTCATGCATGCTAAACTGCAATGGGAACACTAAAGTGTGATGGTCATTCTTATCTGCGATGGGAACACTAAAGTGTGATGGTAATGCGGAACTGCTATGGAAACACTAAAATGAGATGATTATACTAAACTGCTATGGAAACACTAAAATGAGATGGTTATACTAAACTGCTATGGAAACACTAAAATGAGATGGTTATACTAAACTAGCATGGAAACACTAAAGTAAGATGGTCATGCTAAAATGTAGAGGGGACATTAAAGTGAGATTGTCAGGCTAAACTGCAGAGGGACATTAAAGTGAGATGGTCATACTAAACTGCAATGGGAACGGTCATGCTAAACTGCACAGGGGACATTAAAGTGAGATGGTCATGCTACTAAAGTGTGATGGTCAATGGTCATGCTAAACTACAATGGAAACACTAGCATAAGATGGTCATGCTACACTGCAATGGGAACACTATTTAGTGTGATGGCCATGCTAAAATGCAATATGGGAACACTAAACTAAGATAGTCATTCTAAACTGCAATGGGAACACTTGACCAGTTCTACCAGTACTGAATCCCAACTATTAAACATGGTGATTTCTTACTTATTTCAAAAGAAGATGATGCAAGCTAAGTGCAAAATGCAAGGAAATATATTGAGCATACTGATGGCTTTTAGCTCAGTAGAGGTCACTGGTCACACAAACCAAACTACTTTTATGTAAAAGTTAACCTCCATGTCCGATGACTCAATCGAAAGGAAAAATGTCTAAAATTGACTACAAGAATTCAAAGTGCTTACATAACCTACAACAGTATAAACTTCAACAATAATTGAGTAGTATAACCATTTTTTGATTTTCTTGGTAACATTCATAGAACTGATGATACAAAAATGTAACATTTACCTTTTTCCGACTTTCTCGATAACATTAAGAGCAGCTGGGGAAGACTGATTATATAAGATAACCCTTTTCCAACTTCTCCTTAACATTCAGAGCAGCTGGGGAAGACTGATTATATAAGATTACATTTTTCCGACTTTCTCTATAACATTCAGAGCAGCTGGGGAAGACTGATTATATAAGATGACCTTTTCATCGACTTTCTTCATAACATTCAGAGCAGCTGGGGAAGACTGATTATATCAGATTACCTTTTCCCCGACTTTTGATCTGTAACATTTAGAGCAGCTGGGGAAGACTGATTATATAAGATTACCATTTTCTGACTTTCTCTGTAACATTCAGAGCAGCTGGAGAAGACTGACCTTTTCCCGACTTTCTCTGTAACATTCAGTGCAGCTGGGGAAGACTGATTATATAAGATTACCCTTTTCCAACTTCTCCGTAACATTCAGAGCAGCTGGGGAAGACTGATTATATAAGATTACCTTTTTCCGACTTTCTCTATTACATTCAAAGCAGCTGGGGAAGACTGATTATATAAGATTACCTTTTCCCGACTTTCTTCGTAACATTCAGAGCAGCTGGGGAAGACTGATTATATAAGATTACCATTTTCTGACTTTCTCTGAAACATTCAGAGCAGCTGGAGAAGACTGACCTTTTCCCGACTTTCTCTGTAACATTCAGAGCAGCTGGGGAAGACTGATTATATAAGATTACCTTTTTCCAACTTTCTCCATAACATTCAGAGCAGTTGGGGAAGACTGATTATATAAGATTACCCTTTTCCAACTTCTCCGTAACATTCAGAGCAGTTGGGGAAGACTGATTATATAAGATTACCCTTTTCCAACTTCTCCGTAACATTCAGAGCAGCTGAGGAAGACTGATTATATAAGATTACCTTTTTCCGACTTTCTCTATTACATTCAAAGCAGCTGGGGAAGACTGATTATATAAGATTACCTTTTCCCGACTTTCTTCGTAACATTCAGAGCAGCTGGGGAAGACTGATTATATAAGATTACCATTTTCTGACTTTCTCTGAAACATTCAGAGCAGCTGGAGAAGACTGACCTTTGCCCGACTTTCTCTGTAACATTCAGAGCAGCTGGGGAAGACTGATTATATGAGATTACCTTTTCCCGACTTTCTCCATAACATTCAGAGCAGCTGGGGAAGACTGATTATATAAGATTACCTTTTTCCGACTTTCTCCGTAACATTCAGAGCAGTTGGGGGAAGACGGATTATATAAGATTACCTTTTCCCGACTTTCTCCGTAACATTCAAAGCAGCTGGGGAAGACTGATTATATAAGATTACCTTTTTCTGACTTTCTCTGTAACATTCAGAGCAGCTGAGGAAGACTGATTATATAAGATTACCTATTCCTGACTTTCTCCATAACATTCTCATAGCAGCTGGGGAAGACTGATTATATAAGATTACCTTTTCCCCGACTTTCTCCGTAACATTCAGAGCAGCTGAGGAAGACTGATTATATACATGTAAGATTACCTTTTCCCCGACTTTCTCCGTAACATTCAGAGCAGCTGGGGAAGACTGATTATATATATATAAGATTACCTTTTCCCCACTTTCTCTGTAACATTCAGAGCAGCTGAGGAAGACTGATTATATAAGATTACCCTTTAACGACTTTCTCCATAACATTCAGAGCAGCTGGGAAGACTGATTATATAAGATTACCTTTTTCCGACTTTCTCCGTAACATTCAGAGCAGCTGGAGAAGACTGGGCTATTGGGTTACTATTACGTCTTTGTTGTGTAGATTTATTATTTCCAGAATAAAGTTTTTTCCAAAAATTACTCCTTTCCATTTGAACACACGGAAAATTTCACCTTTATTTTACTGTTAAATTTGATATGTCTGTTATCAACAATTTTTTTTTTTTACTTAATTATAACACTCTTCATATATGATTGATTATACAATTATCTGTGGCAGTAGTTAACTGCAAGCAGGTATGAGGAAATTTGTACCTTGTATAATGCTCCATTATCATGATTATAGAGTTTTATCAGAAATTCCAAAATTATCACATTTCATGAGCCTCCAAATGACTCTCTGTATCAAGTAGTACTGACTGCAACTACAAAAATTTTCATTTTTTTCAGTTACGGTATTAGTTTGAAAGCAGTTATTTAATATTTTATGGATTCCTTCATTTCCTAATAGAAAACCATTAATATTTAATCAAAAAGATAACTTGTATGTAATTACACTAAAATCCAACTAACAGGTCATATAAAGCTTTCATAAACAATTCTAGTTCCAAACTCAACATACCGGTAAGTTTCAACATAGATATAATTCTGCAAGGATATCGAAGAAATAGCTATATTCTTACAGAGACGTACATATATATAAACTTTTGTTTTTTCTGATATTCAGTATCATTTCCTTCCAATCTTGCAAATCCCCAGAGAACAATATCCCTCATATAAAATTCTGTCAATATCATCATATTTAAAAAACTTTATGAGCTCCTAAAACAAAGCCTAGATAATCACAAGAGAGCAGTATTTTTTTCAATAGTCACCATTTTAATCATAATTTTATAGTTTATGGTCTAAAGACAATCCTTCCTTTCTTTTAGCATAGTTACAAATATTTATATTCCCAGGTAAATCCAAACAAGGATATCCAATACATGAAAATGTAAACACAATGAAGTTTTTGATGAAACTGAAATTCAATTAAAAGTTCAATACATTCATAAAGTAATTTTCATCATCTTTGCTTGACAGATTTTTCACAATAATTTCCTGCAGAATGCATCGTGGTAGGAAATTTAGTTACCATTGTCTCCCGAGTTATAAACAGTTTAACTCTAAACTCCAATCAATAGTAAGCAATAATGGTAAATACATGATCCTGGGTACTTCACATATAACTAAAACAATCGATTAAAATGTTTTAAACTAACTCAGTTGTTATTTAATAAAGAAAAAAGTCCTTGACGATATAGATGTAAACTTGGATTGAACCAACAATACAATATAAGATGGAATTTACAATGTCTACTTAACGGATTTTTTTTCCTCCCAGAAATCGACAGGTAAGCATTAATCCCTGAATAATATTATTTCTTCAATCATGATATGATTACAAAATTAGGTGATATGTACATTTTATGATTGATTAAATGAGGGTGGTATGGGTAATTTTCATAAAACATTTTTTTTATATTTCACATGTGTTATTGTCTTGATGTCTGTGTTTTCCATAGAATTGAATGATCCTACACATAACCCCTGTACTAACCTCAAATGTAATTTTGTAATTGTCCAAAAACTGTTGATCGTTTCATTTCAATTCTTTTGTACCCCATATTACTGTAGGGACATTTTTAACATTTGTTTTCATTAATTTAAAATCCTTATGTTCTTAATGTACATAAAACTCATCCAATTAAAAATTTGTAAAAATGGCAAATCTTTACCATAGAAGTTCCAATTAAAATTTAATCATGATCTGTTATAGGCAACTATTAAAATCCACTTAAAAGACAGTTCTATACATTTATCAAACACTCTTACATTTTGTTAGATTTGATGTTCAAGTATCATTTTGAATTTTTAACATGTATATATAAAAATAGCCCACTACACCAAGGATATTTAAATGAATCTAACCATGAACCTATTGGAAACTTTAAATATTTCTGACTCAAAAGTTCAACCTTTTCAGAAATTAAACCAAAATATCAAATTCCAAATCAACATATTTTAAGTGCAAAAATATGAAAATTATGAATACCCTATAGTTTTTAACCTGGCTTCAACAAGGGTTGTCAAAAAACAACAGCTAGCATTTAAATTCCAAAGAAAATACTGCGACCTGAATTCAATTAAGGCAAAAAGGTGCAGATTTTTGTGCATTTGCTCTCATTAAACTAGAGGCTCAATGACTGAGACTGATCACTCATCTGACAATGCTTCTGATATAAGAAATGTGTCTATGGTCCAGACGAAAAAATTATGTTTTTTTCCTTAAGACATATAGTTTGGTTGAATTGGCTTAGAACTGTGGTTTCAGAGAAGATCATCAAAATGTTGATTTCCCTTAAGGCAATGTTAAAACTCAGTTCCATGCTGGTGGCAATGGTTTTTGTCAGATCTGACCACAATGAGCAATCTGTATACTAGTACTTGATCTTACAAACATCATTCTAATTCAGTTTGATTAATTTGCATCAATAATTTAATAGTAGATGATGAAATGATTAATTTCCCTTATGGTCAAATTTTAAATCTAAGTTCCACGATGGCGGTCATGTTTTTTTTTTGTCATATATTGTAACGAAATGAGGCAGAGCAATCTTTGTAAAGGACCTTCCATACATCATTTCTGTAAAGTTTGGTTGAATTTGCTTCAGCAGTTTTGGAGAAGAAGATGAAAAGGTGATTTTTCTCATAGGTTCCCATGTTAAACCTAAGATCCATGCTGACAGCCATGTTTTTTGTTGGATCAGAACAAAATGAGCAATCTCTGTAAAGATCATTCCTGTAATGTTATGCTAAATTTGCCTCATTGTTTTCAGAGGAGAAGATGAAAATGTGATTTTTCTCATAAGGCTAAATGTTAAACATGTTACAATTAAGTTCCACCCTGGCGGCCATGTTTTTCGTCAGTTCAGAAAGAAAAATCAGTTATCTCTTTAGATCACTTCCATACACCATTCCTGTAAAGTTTGGTTGAACTTCAATGGTTTCAGAGGAGATGATGAAAATGTGATTTTTCCCATAGAGTCCAATGTTAAGCTGGCAGCCATGTTTTTTGTCATATCAAAACAAAATGAGCAATCTTTGTATAGGACCTTCCATTTATCGGGAATTTGTATGAATTTCCTTTGATCTACCAAAACTGATATTCTCGGTATCACCGAACACTATCACAAAAATATCGGATCACTGTGAAGGTGTCGCGTGCCTGTTGCTATGCTGACGTCAAGTTTTGTACTACTTGTCATGTTCATACGCGTAATATGTTGAATGAAAAATGCATATAAATTAGTGAAATGAACAACAGATTTAATGAGCTAAAATAGAAATTTAAGCTGATTTCATTTTATAATACAGTTTTATTTATTTTTTTGTGAATTACCAATAAAAGTAATATAGGACATTTTGTTTTTGATCAAACTTTATCACAGCGTAACGCATCAAGCTCGCCCTAACGGGCTCACTTGATACTTGCAGTGATAATAAAGTCTGTATCAATAACAAAATGTCTTATATTCCATATTTATCGGTAATTTGTATGAATTTCCTTTGATCTACAGAGACTGATATTGTCAGTATCACCGAACTGGACACTATCACAAAAATATTGGTCACTGTTAAGGCATCACGCACAGGTTGCTATGCTGACGTCATGTTTTTGTACTATTTGTCGTGCTCATACACCTAATACGTTGAATGAAGAATGCATACAAATTATTGCAAAAAAACAATTGATTAATAGTGCTAAAGTAGAAATTGCAGCTTATTACAAGTTATTATAGAGTTTTGTTAATTATTTTGTGAATGACTGATAAAAGAAATCTAGGAAATTTTGTTTTTGATACGGACTTTATCACTGTGTAACGCATCAAGCTCGCCCTAACGGGCTCACTTGATACTAGCCGTGATAAAGTCCATATCAAAAACAAAATGTCCTATATTCCATGTATATAATTCCTGTAAACATGTGGTAAAGTTAAGTTGAATTTGCTTCAGTGTTTTCAGAGAAGAAAATGTGATTTCTCGTAGGGTCCAATGTTAAACGTCTTTTGTATGATCTAAACAAGTAAAGGACCCTCAAAACCATCATTAATGTAAAGTTAGGTTGAATTTGCTTCAGTGGTTTCAGAGGAGTTGATAACTAGAGGCTCTCAAGAGCCTGTATAGCTCACCTGATCCATGACTGGCATAAACTGCAGCCAAAAGTAACCCAATGTTAAAGTGTCTCATTTTCTAGAAGTTTCAAAGGAGAAAATCTTTGAACGTGTTTTCCCCATAGGGTCCAATGTTAAACAATGGTCCTCGCTGGCCGCCATCTTGGATGAGGTGCAGACTTGTCAGACATAATTTTTTAAGAAGACCATTAATGGCCTATATTGTGACCAAGTTGATTCAAACTGACCAAGTAGTTTCAGAGAAGAATGTCTTTGAATGTGTTTTTCCCATAGGGTCCAATGTTAAACTATGTCTCCCGCTGGCGGCCATCTTGGAATACATGCAGACTTACCAGACACATTCTTCGATAGGTACCGACTATGGACAGTTGTCACCAAGTATGGTTCCAATTGGGCAAGTAGATTCAGCAGTTTCAACGGTAGTTTAAAGCACCACTATCCATTACAATCAATTTCAGACCATCATTCAAAAGAAAATTTTGGCAGGGGTTCCCCTTATAATTCAGATAATGCATACTGCTGAAATCAAAACATTCCCTTTTTAATCTAGTTTAAACATATTTCTTATACTGCGAAGAGAACTATGAAGCACAATACGACAATCAAGCTTACATTGTAAGTTATACAGTTGAACTTCAGTCTCTCAAACTTTGGTAGCTGGAACACCACTTATTTAAAAGTCTGATCATGTTTTACTATATTTTTTGACAAAAAACATTCTTGCTAAGGACCATTTTCGACACCAGTTTTGAAGTCAAAACATCCTTTTGTAAATGGCGGGCAATGACAATTTCAATCATAAGTTTTAAAGTCATAACATCAATATCTATTTGGAAACCAAATTTCATTTGAAATTGGACAATGTTGAATTTTCCCGCCTTTTTGGCAGCCATTTTGAAAATCGTGTTCAACGAACAATTTTCAACATCAGTTTTTGAAGTCACAACTTCAATATCTATTTGGAAACCAAATTTCATTGAAATCGGACAATGTTGAATTTTCCCGCCTTTCTTGGTGGCCATTTTGAAAATGGCGGTCAACAAACAATTTTCAACACTGGTTTTGAAGTCGCAACATCACTATCTATTAGGAAAACAAATCTTATTGAAATTGAACAATGTTGAATTTTTTCCCCGCCTTTTTTTTGCGGCCATTTTGAAAATGGCGGACAACGGTCAATTTTCATCACCACTTTTGAAGTCCCACAGCATGGCAAACATTTTATCAATTTACACTTAACCTTAATCTTCTATAGTTTTAGCAATAAAAGACGAAAAATATGAAAATTTTGAAAATTCTGTGAAAAAAGGGCAATAACTCCTACAAGGGTTTTTGGATTTTCTCCAAAATTTCAGGGTGGGTAGATCTTGATATGCTGAACATTTTTGCAATAAAAAGTTGACTTCTATCTGCTATAGTTTCTTTGATAAAAAATAAAAAATATTAAAATTTTGAAAAATTTCCAGAACTGGTAATCAGATTTTCTTCAAAATTGCAGGTGTGGGTAGATGTTGCCATGCTGATCACTTTTACCTTGTCAGATTTTTGATATCTGTAACGGTTTTTGAGTTATTTGCCAAAAACAGCAATTTACCCCTATGTGCTATTTTTAGTAACGGCAGCCATGTTGTTTGGTCCTCGGACTCATCGGATACAATTTTGAAAGAAAATACCCTGGTGATGATTCAGGCCAAGTTTGGTTAAAATTGGTTCCGTGGTTTCAGAGGAGAAGATTTTTAAAAAAGTTTACGACGGACGGACGGACGGACGGACAAGGCACAACAGACGCCAATTGATGGCAATAGCTCACATGACCCTTTGGGTCAGGTGAGCTAAAAATGTGAAAGTTTAACAGATGAGTGGACAATGGACGCCAAGTGATGGCAATAGCTCACACTGGACCTTTGGGTCAGGTGAGCTTAAGAGACAACTTCAGTATATAGATATCTGCAACCTCAAAATCTTCACAATGCACTAAACTCAGAAAAATACCAAGTTCCAGGAAGGATTCGTTTAAAACTGACCTCGGGAAATATGGACGAGGAAATGGAAGAGGAGCATGAAGACATTCTGATTGGATGTGCAATCAATCAGATGTACAACCAAACAAAATCATGGATTTGAGGCTTCAGAAATCCAGCTTGATATGCCAAGGGTCAGGGCCAATGGGTATGAGAATCTAAGATGTTCTTTATTTATGGCCTAACTAAGATACAATGATGTTCCAGTGAATAGACTTAAGGGGATAGGATACGGTACCAAGGGCAGATAATAACGTCGCCGCATGTGGCATGTTGTTTTTGCGACGTCACGATAGACTCACAAAATAGAGCACGACGTCATAATTATCAGACTACGCGAATTGCGGACAGAAACATGTACAATAAATCTATGATAAAATCGACGTGGTTGTGAATCGCTCATAACGCAATTCGTGAAGTGGTAGCTCAGTGCAGATCCGACATACTTGTCAAATTGAAACCTGATAGCAAAGACTTCCTATCGGCATCATTTGCAATAGAATCCATTTTTTTCAACAACAATTTGATTTCGTTACAAAAATATTAACACTTGTTACACGTAAACAACCACACAGTAAAAATTTATCAAGTTTGCTGTAATTATTATTAAACATCACAACTGGAATACAAGTCCATAAAAATACAAAGAAATTTCAAGAGTCACTAAAATCTCGTGACTTCTCCAGTGACTTATTTTTTGCTTTTATTGAATAAGCTTCCCGTGGAATTTCTATAACCTATACGTACAGTTATCTTCTGTAAAAATGCCGTTAATTAGTTTCTGCAAAATTGTTCTTGTTTATCTATGGAAAAAGTCAAAAGTCATGGCATGTCACAGAATATGAGTAGCATATAAAATACCTGAATTCATCATAAAAAAATAAACATACAAACAAACAAACATAAAAAAAAATGAGGCAAGTTCACAAAGACGAAACAAATTAACAACTGAATGTGGGAATTAACAAGAACACCACAAAATTAAAAACTTGAGATCTTGCGTAATTTTTAGAGCATTGGCTTACAAATATCGAGGTTGTTAGTTCGAATCTAGCACGAGACAGCTTAAAAATAATCCGTGAGAATTATGTGACTTTTCTATATTTTAACTGGTTACCGCGAGGGAGTCAGGTGGCGCATTATCATGGCCATTTTCAGGGCAATTTCACGGCATTTTACGATTTGAATTTTCACGGGGTGCTGTGAAAATTCAATTAAAACTCCGTGAAAATGGCTATTTCATATCACAATATTTTTACAATGCAAATTTTGTACATAATATTATTATACAATATATATTATCAATAAGTATTTAGGCAAGAGTATGGTATTGGAGAGCACTACACATGCATGATAATTATCCTATGAAACGCATTTAACTTTAAATGAAGGTCGGTATAATCTTTTTCGGGACAACGTGAAAGGTCATTTATTTCACCGAGAATTCGGGAAAAACACTTATCAGGAACGGGATTCGGTCAATTTCTTTTTTTTTGGGATGTGTTTGACTGATCTTTGTGAATGTCTTTAGACGAAAGTAATCATTAATCACAGGATAAATTCTCTGTTGTGTTTGATGTCTTTTATTTCCTGTTTAACTGTTTAATGGTATTCAACTCTGTTCCATTTTTCGCAACCCTTACTGTGGGAAAACACAGATTGACGACATTCAAGTTTCCGAGCGAAATATTTGTAACGTCATTTCGCGCCAAAACCGGCAATGTTCATTTGTAGCGATAAAAAATGACAGTTTTCTCCCTGTAGCTTTAAAATAAGCACATGGACCCCCATTTTTCAAAGCGAATTTCGAAAGAGTGATGTTTCACAGTGATCTCTGCGAATTTTGAAAAAAAAAATCAGTTCACAATTTTTTTCTATGTGAAATTTTACCTACTAGAAACGGACGTTTATTCAATAAATATTTACATAAATGTCAATTTCGAACCACAAATAATGAAATTTTGTATTAAAATTTTTACTTAACTTCTAAAGAATTATCTCACAAAACTGTAGCAAAAAAACGAAGCAATTAGCTTAATTAGTTTTAAAGTTATGACATTTTAAAAATTACTGAAAAAATCCATTTTTTACGTAACATTTTGGAAAATGGGCGATTTTGAATTGCAATTATCTCGAAAACGAAATCATGAAGGTATACTTTTCTTTGCAGATTTGGAAAGAGCATGTTCAAATTGACTTTATTTCAATATTTCACAAAAAAATCAGTTCGGGATCTTTACTGTATCATATCCCCTTAGGGGTAAGTCATCTTCACTAATTTCTAGCAAATTTTGACATCTGACCGATATGTTAAAAATATTTCTCTCACAAGAGAGTTTTCAGATCAGCTGAGTCTTTATTAAATGAAATTCAATTATGACGTCATATTTGTTTTCTATCATCTGACTTTCCACATGTGACAGCATGAAAAAAGACAGCCATGCCTGGTGACATCACTTTCAGAAGAATACATGTATATGGGTTAGGAGTTTTTGTCAAATAAGGTCTTCAAATCATTAGAGAAACGAATTCCACAACCGTATCTCGGGACATACAATATTTCTCAACTCTCAATAGGGTCTGTAAGTCTGGCTCAATTTTGAAACTTCCGGGTACATTTTTTGTACCCGGAATTTGCATTTTTCACGGCAATATATGACGTACCAAACAAAATATTGAATGTCATAATACAATAAAGGGCTACACCGAGCGCAGCATGATACGACCGCAGCATGTCGACCACTGAATTGAACAAGTGTTAACTAAAATTAATATGGACACAGTAATTTGCTGGACACAATAAGGACCTTGATACATAAATTAACTGGACACAAACTAGAGAAAATCAAAATTAGCCAGTTATATCCCTTATTAATAGGAAATCGTACGAGCTATACAAAAATCTGTTTAACATATTTTGAAATACTGCAATTTGGCCCCTTTGACCCTTTAAAGCTTGGAAACCGTAAGAGCTACGCAAAATCTATTGCCATAGTAGTGA
>MJUU01069941.1:9814-21341 GCA_002080025.1 Modiolus philippinarum | reverse complement strand
AAAAAATGAAATTTTTGAAATTCGCCCCTTTTGGGCCCCAGTTATCTCGTGAATGGTACATGCCACGTGAAATCCGTTGTCATACTCAGATTGGAAATTTTCTAAGGAGTTTACTGAAAGAAACCCCATCAAAATCAGATAAATAATAAAGATTCTACAGTCAAATATGTGAAAACAACCAATTTAACCCCTTTTGGCCCCTTTTTCTAAAACAGCCGGGCCAGGAACATAAAATTATAGCCCGGGCTAAAGCATGTGCCAAGAAACATTATACTAAAATTTGAAAATGATCTGGTCACTGGAACCAAAGTTATGCTGTCCACAGACACAAAAATACCCAATTTTACCCCTTTTTGGCCCCTTTTTCTGAAACGGGTGGGGCCATAAACCCGAAATTAAAACCCGGGATAGCAATTATGCCAAGAAACCACATACTGAAATTTGAAGATGATCCGTCCACTAGAAACAAAGTTATGCTGGCCACAGACGACGACGACTGCGCCATAACATAATACGACCGCAATTTGCGGTCGTATAAAAACATTAATTCTCTATTATTATCCTCAAATCATCTAGGATGTAATGAATATGTGCACACACACGCACGCATACTCCTTTGTTCCAGTGATTGAAAATTAATACCTTTGTAGTGATGTAATCATCAGAGGTTAATTAACAACCAAATATACAGAATCATGTCCGGTGTCAAATTTTACCTGTGGCATGCCCTAAAGGTAAATGAGGCGTGTGCTGCACTAATTACAGATAGAAAAGGCACACTCTTGTTTTTGAAAATATCAATTATAAAAGGATTAAATTACTTCACTAATATTAAATAAATGACGAAACCTTGATAAAATGTAAAAGACAGACGCCATTCATTCAGGATTACATGTTTCTGCGAGGGTCACACACTGTAAAAAGTGTCATTTACCCGGCTCAAAACTGGATGATCTGAAGATATTGTATTCGGGGTTAGAATGATTTATTTTGTGCAGCAGTTTGACAAAATATGACAAATAAGCGTAGACCCTTTATTTATGGACCCCTTTTCAGTAGCCGAATCCGCCTGTGTTTACTTCTGTCTGGGACAAATATTCTGGGACAGTAACTTCGGTATTTAGTTATATGAACAGATCAATATATTAGTCCCAGCTTCTATATAAAAAAAATTAACGCTATAAGAGGTTGATTTTCGTAATGCCCTTTTGATGTCTTCAACATTTTATAATACAAGTGAAACTTTCAAATGCTTATGTGTCATGGGTTCAAGTTTTCTGAAAAAATTATATACTTATAATGCCGAAATCGTTTATACAGACAGTTGTGTTATATACTGTAAACCACTGAGATTAGGTTGTGTCCAGTATACCTAAGTATTTTTACGTTTATATGCAGTTTTATGACTTTTTAGTCTTATTTCAATGCCATATGCATGGGTTTTATGTGATTCGAGCACAATACCAAGACTCTGAGAATGCGAAGTTGATGAAATTGACTTTTATAATATGATCGAGTGAATGAACTTTCAGATTGTTATATTACTGAAAATGACTCTCTCTATGATTTTATACATCTGTGTGTCCCAATGATCCAGCATATTTTGCCCTAAAACTTTCCGTTATATAGAAGATAATATGCTGTGCACGAAAATACAATAAATAAAAATTCCCCTACACCAGGCTTGGCTAGCACGTTGGTTTTTTAAAAAATTTGCACCAATTTCATTTTCTGCATAAAACAAGTCGCCTCCTGCGCGACAAAATATAGCATGACATAAAAATGTAGATCCAATATAAATACAACTGCAATCGGTTTCAAGAAAAAAACAAAAACAAGATAGAAGTTTCTACCCGAGTTTCTACTGTTTGTATGTAGGACTATAGGTACGTGAATAATAAGTCTAAGGTGTGTGCCTCATACCGATTCAATGCATAAGGTGTTTGCAGAGTTGATCGTGTACACAGCAGGTGGTATCAACAAGGAATTATACTCCGAGGTCGTCATTTTCCCAGGTAAGGTCAAGTGATTTATACAGGTAGAAGTGGTCGGATGGTTCTGGCACCTGTCTTCTCAATAAACACTTAATACACAATATAGTCAGTACAAGCCTGCATAACTATGAATACTTCTTGTATATGAATCCTAATTTTTTGTAAATTTTGTTGAAAACTAAGGAGTATCTCCCTCATGCAAAGCTCTGTCCTTAGCTCATTTTGGCTTTACATTTAGATCATATTGGTTATTTGTTCTCTATCAGTTTTTAAACATCTTTGAGTTTATGGTCTTCCAAACGTTTAGATTTTATCTGCACTGAAGAGACATAAGTTGTCGAAATGCGCATATGCAGAATTAAAATTCACAATAAGTTCGGTACTTAGTTATTTCTACAAAGTGTTTTCTGTTTATTTAATTGTGAACACAGGAATTTCGTAAAAGTTCTTGATATATCGTCAATTTAATGATATATTAAGAAAAGAAAAAAATTGCTGCAAATTTTCATCTCTTTATTGAATAAATTACACAAATCGTTGAATTTAGTGAAGGAAATTATATTATTTGGACAGATCAGGGTTATGTATTGTTGTTTTTACACAGGCTTATCGAGTTTTGGTATTTTGTGGTCTTTAGGTATCACGTGACTTCTTAAGTTGACAAGACGACAATATGGCGGTTGATGCACCGGGATTCGCTCACAATAAATTCAGTCTTGTACAGTTATCCGAGACAATTGAACAGTAATACATATATTTATGTGCTAACTAAGAGATGGGGAATAAAATATTGAATTTTTATTTTTTCACAAATTTTCCCTTTAAGTTTTAGGTTGAAGGTAGTTAACCTTGAAGGAGGTTAGATATCTTGATGAAACTTTGTATGCAGATAGATCTTGACATGAACTGCAACCAGATAATGTGACCTCAAGGTTATGGGTCATTGACTTTGAATATTAGGAGTGAATATTTGATATACTACAGGTTAATGTTTAGGTTGAAGGTAGTTTACCTTGAAGGAGGTTTGATATCTTGATGAAAATTTGTATCCAGATGGACCATGACATGAACTGCAACATTTTGGAAGGAAATGGATGCTATGACCTCAAGGTCATGGTTCAATGACTTAGATTATTAGGAGTGAATGTTTGATATACATGGGTTAAGGTTTAGGTTGAAGGTAGTTTACCTTGAAGAAAGTTTGATATCTTTATGAAACTTTGTATAATGATACATCATAACATGAACAGCAATAGTTTAGTACCAAACAGATGTTGTGACTTCAAGGTCATCATGGATCATTTGTTTTGAAGTTTATGATTGAATTTTTGATAATGCTCATTGATTTAATTTTGAAATTCTTCTTAGCATCTTTTTTGTCCTTTATGTTTAAACAGCCATTTTTGTAAAAGGAATCTTTGATTCCAATTTTGGTAAATTTCCTGAAACTCTCCAAGACCATTTAATTTTGGAAATTTTACCTAGCAACCATACATTTTTTAATTTCTTTTTGTCAAAACACAAATTTTCAATAACTGAATTGCAAAATTCTTTGATTCCGATTTTGATAAATTTCCTGAAACTCTCCAAGACCATATAATTTTGGAAATATTACCTAGCAACATACATTTTTCACTTTCTTTTTGTCAAAACACAAATTTTCAATAACTGAATTGCAAATTTTTTTATTCCAATTTTGGTAAATTTCCTGAAACTCTCTAAGAGCTTTAATTTTGGAAATTTTACATAGTAACCATACATTTTTTAATTTCTTTCTGTCAGAACACTAATTTTCAATATCTGAATTGCAAAAATCTTTTATTCCAATTTTGGTAAATTTCCTGAAATCAGCAAAGAACACTTCATTTTGGAAATTCTACCCAGCAACAATGTGAATTCAATTCTTTTTATTTAAAGTAGTCATTTTCCAAATATGGATTGCAAGTATTCTTGATTCCAACTATGGAAAGTTTTATGAAACTGTCTAAGACCATTTAGTGTTGGAATCTAAGACCATTTAGTGTTAGAAATTTTACCTGGTAAAATTTCATGTTAGCCTCTAGATGTATAGATGATAAAATAAATGTCACTAATGGTCTTTAATTAATTATGTATGATCAGTAGCGGGGCATAGTGTCCATTGACACAAATTCTCTTGTTTTATATATTTTAATATAGCAACTCTTGATTTTAAATTAAAGTTTGAAATATAAATTAGATTTAAAGTTCAAACAGTTAAAAATATGTTTATTGAATTTTATTGTAAATGCCGATAGCAATATGGCTTCTAATCAGTTGTTTGTCATATTTACTTTTGTGTCAGTCATTAACAAGACTTGATTAGTGTCTAATTTACAAGATTAGTGCCTTTAAGCATTATGATCAACCATTTAAATACATGTACAAAGTCTAAAATTTTAATGATTTTAACATTATTTAAACTATTTACTACCATTCATTAATGTACCAATGTAACAGTATTATTTTGTTAAAATGTTATTATACTCAAAATAAAAAAAAAAATCTTTGACATGAAAATAATATTAAATTTCAATTTATTTTATTCTTGTTAACATGTCATTTTGATATACAGGTAAATATTAAAAACAAGTTAGAAACAAACTTTAATTGTTAAAAACAACACAGTCCATTGTGTTTATTTTTGCTTATAATTAAAAGTGGGCAAACCAGGATGACACCTTTCTAATTAAATGAATGTTCTGTTGACGTGATTTAACTGTCTGCTGAGCTTACATAAATATTTTACTTGCATATTCAAATAATAGTTATACATGAAAGTTAGATACATGGCAGCTGCCTGCAAATTGAGGGAATTCAAAATAACTCCAAATATTACTAAGTTAACTTGCCAGTCAGTTAATAACCACCCCACAGTAGAGAGAATCCATAAACTTTTGAGTCTGATATGTTTAGGCTAGAGGACAATGCATTTGAACATTTGATGTAGATAAAATTTATCAGTAACCACATTGGTTAACTTTTTTTGGTAGTTAACAAATTTTGCAATAATACATCCTTCATGGCTCTTTAAGTCCTTTTCATTTGATAGCATAATAAATAACTTTTGAAAATAAATAATTAAAACATTTGCAAAGTAATTGTAATTTAATTAATTACATTCCCAAATTCTTGTAATTGCAATTATAATTTAATTGAACATTTTGGGAAAGTAATTGTAATTTAATTAATTACTTTTTAATGATTTGACCCCATCCCTGTTCAACAATAGTTGATGTGTTTCTGTAGTGATAAATTCTGGTACATTTGTATCAATTGAAAAGTTAAATCAAACAAATTATGACTATAATTGGATGCATACACAAAAGTCACCGAAATGCATTATCTAAACATAACAAGAGCTGTCGCCGAATGGCAGCCAAAAATACCCCCCGCTCATTGAACCCTGAATCGATATGGTAAGAGCAAAATTAAGTTGGTGTGGACACAATACAGTTGCAGACACAGTACAAGTGTGGACACAATACAAGTATGGACCCAATGATATAATCTTCAAGAAAAAACTTTTCCCCAGGGTTCCAATGAAAACACTCTGTATAAATCAGACAATATAAAATTCACCTTTTTACACATCTACATATAGTGTTCTTCCTTTGTCTAAAGTTTCATCAAAGTCCTTTAAATGGATTAAGAGGAGTTGTGCGTACACGGTAACCCATACATAGCGAATCAATGAGAACTCTAAGTCAAATTACCGTATTCGACCTTATTAGCGCCCCTGCTCCAATAAGCGCCCCCTCACCCTTTTTCAAAGTCAAAATGCACAAGCGCCCCCTCAAAACTCCCAAACTGCCAAAATTTACTTACGTTTTTTTGCCGATGTTTGAGTTTTAAGCGGGTATATTACCGCCGTGATTTTAAGAAACAGAATGTTTGCATACCTCCCACGACTCCTGAGTAACGATTATTTATTTATGCCGAATTCGCGTGATTAATTACTGTTACACGATTTAAACAACCGGAAGTTAAAGACGCATTATGGAACTCAAAAATAATGACGGTAGCGGACATGCATAAATTCCAGTTTTGCCGATTCAATTAAGCGCCCCCGTTTTTGAATTTTCTAAGCGCCCTGGGCGCTTATTGGGTCGAATACGGTATCTCCCCTTCCTGGTTTCTGACAATAATTATATTCCTTCATGCACATCTCCATATAGATTTCTTACTTTGTGTCAAGTTTCATTAAATTCCTTCACGTGGTTTAAGAGGAGTTGCAATTACGAGGTAACCCATACATAGGGAATCAAAGAAAAGTCAAAGTCCGATTATCTCCTCTTCCTGGTTTTAGACAATAATTATATTCCTTCATGCTCATCTCCATATAGTGTCCTTCCTTTGTGCAAAGTTTCATCAAAATCCTTGAAGTGGTTTAAGAGGAGTTGCGTTTACGAGGTAACCCATAAATAGGGAATCAATGAAAAGTCAAAGTCGAATTATCTCCCCTTCCTGGTTTCGGACAATAATTATATTCCTTCATGCACATCTCTATATAGTGTCCTTCCTTTGGGTAAAGTTTCATCAAAATCCTTCAAGTGGTTTAAGAGGAGTTGCGCTTACGAGAAGTGTGGACAGACGGACGGACAGACGGACAGACAGACAAACAGGGTGATTCCTATATACTCCCAAACTTTGTTTGCGGGAGTATAATAAAGAGAACAATTTTCACCCCCTTTTTATAAACATTTATAATTAAACTATATATTGTGTTTCATCTATTAGTGTTATCAGTACTACATCAGGAATATTTATATATATGTTATTAATACAGAATAATCTATTTATAGCTATTCAAAAAAAAAAAAAATTCAATAAACGATCTATTTATGGCATTTCTAAAAACCAGTTAAGAAGAAATGAATTACATCAGATAATATTTAATAGATAAGTTTAATTACATCCTTAATCAGTGATACATACATACATATTCATAGCTGTAATAAGAAATATTGAAAAATAAGCATACGGGTAAATAAAATTTGGTGACCTTTGCAATACAAAACCCTGTCTCTTACTATTCAAATGATATACATTAAACATGAAGTAGATGTCTGACACCCCTGAATTCGATAAGCACAATATGGAACCTATATTATAGTCACATACAAAAAGTGGCCTTCACTAGTAACTGCTGGGAAAAATGTTACGAAAATTTTTACCATTGACAGTGCTTGGTGAAAATATTCAGTCGGTAAACAGGAAGTAGATGTCCGACAGACTTGAATTTGATAAGCGCAATAAAGAACCTCATACCAAAGTCACATACAAAATTTTAAGTGGCTGTGATTTATAGTTGCTGAGAGTGTTACGAAAATTTTTACCATTTACACTACATGTTGAAAATATTCCAAGTCCGTAAACAAGAAGTAGATGTCCGACGGACTTGAATTTGATAAGCGCAATATAGAACCCCATACTAAAGTCACAAACAAAATTTCAAGTGGCTGTGATTTATAGTTGCTGAGAAAGTGTTACGAAAATTTTTACTATTGACACTACATGTTGAAAATATTTCAATTCTGTAAACAGGAAGTAGATGTCTGACAAACCTGAATTTGATGAGCGCACTACAGAACCCCATACTCAAGTCATATACAAAATTTCAAGTGGCTGTGATAAGTAGTTGCTGAGAAAAGTGTTACGAAAATTTTCACCATTGACAGTACTTGTTGAAAATATTCCAAGTCCATAAACAGGAATTAGATGTCCGACAGACCTGAATTTGACAAGCCCAATATAAAACCTCATACTAAAGTCACATACAAAATTTCAAGTGGCTGTGATATGTAGTTGCTGAAAAAAGTGTTACGAAAAAAAGTTGGATGGACAACGCCAATGATGACGACAACGACGACGAAAACACTGCAATCCCTATATGTCGCCACACACTAGGTGTGGAGGGGACACAAAAATATGGGATGGGATCATGGGATGGGGTCATGGGCTGGGCAAGGATGGGAATATGGGATGGGTTCATGAGGCCAAAAACTGATGGGCTCATGGGATGGGTTCATGGGCTCAAAAATGATGGGCATGTGGGATGGTCTCATGGGCTAAAAAAAATGGGTTCTGAAAAGAAAATTTCAACTAGTGAATGTGTCTGTAAGACACGGATGCCCCGCCAAAAGATTGATCACAAAGGATAACCTCATATTAAAATGTAGGTCAAAGCCACTTAATTGTCATTAATTTGGGCAGTTCTCATAGAGGCAATTAATTTGATGAAATATCATTGTCCTATAATGTGTAGTTGTTGAGAAATGGACTTAAAGGCAAACTTTAACCCAATTCACCGAAGCATAAAATGTAGGTCAAAGCCACTTTATTTTTAATAATTCGGGTAGTACTCGTAAAGGCAATTACTTTGTTGAAATATCATTGTCCTATAATGCAATGTTGTTGAGAAATTGACTTAAATGCAAAACTTAACCAAAGTCACTGAAGCGTAAAATGTAGGTCAAAGCCAACTTATTGTCAGTGATTTGGATAGTACTCATCAAGGCAATTACTTTGATGAAATATAATTGTCCTATAATGTGTAGTTGTTGAGAAATGGACTTTAACGCAAAACTTAACCAAAGTCACTGAAGTGTAAAATATAGGTCAAAGCCACCTAATTGTCAATGATTTGGGTAGTACTCATCAAGGCAATTAATTTGATGAAATATCTTTGTCCTACAATGTATAGTTGTTGAGAAATGGACTTAAACATAAAACTGAACCAGAGTCACTAAGCATGAAATATAGGTCAAAGAGTCAAACTACTTAGTGAACTAGAGCTGTCACCGGATGGCAGCCAGTTATACCTCCCCCCCACTAATTGAACCTTGAATCAATATGGCAAGTGTAAATTAAAGTGTTTGTGGACACAATACAGTCGGGGACACATAACAAATGTGGACACAATGATATACCTCCCACCTTTCTCCAGAAAATATTCAAAGATGAAATATTTCCCCTACAAAATTTTGGGCAGCAACCATATACCTTCATGCACTTCTTCAGGTGGTGTACTTCAACAGTGTAACATTTCATCAAAATCCAAGCAGTCGTTTAGGAGAACATGCACTGACAAGGTTTGTTCCCCCCACTTTCCAGAAAATATTCAAAGTCAAATTATCTCCCCTTCCAAATTCTGGACAGGAACCATATAACTTCATGCACATCTTCAGGTGGTGTACTACAACTGTGTAATATTTCATCAAAATCCAAGCAGCCATTTAGGAGAACATGCGCTGACAAGGTTCATCTCCCCCCCATTGCCAAATAATATTCAAAGACGAATTATCTCCCCTTCAAAATTTCAGACAGTAACCATAATACTTCATGCACATCTTCAGATAGTGTACTACAACTGTGCAACATTTCATCAAACTCAAAGCAGACGCTTAGGAGAACATTCGCTGACAAGGTTTGCCCCCCCTTTTTTTTCAGAAAATATTCAAATTATCTCCCCTTTAAAATTTCGGACAGGAACCTGTTACCATATAACGTCATGCACATCTTCAGGTGGTGTACTATAACTGTAACATTTCATCAAAATCCAAGCAGCCATTTAGGAGAACATGCGCTGACAAGGTTCATCCCCCCCTTTTGCCAGATAATATTCAAAGTCGAATTATCTCCCCTTCAAAATATCGGACAGTAACCATATCACTTCATGCACATCTTCGGATGGTGTACTACAACTGTGTAACATTTCATCAAAATCCAAGCAGTCGTTTAGGAGAACATGCGCTGGCAAGGTACATGGCCGGACGTAGACAGACGGACGGACAGGGTGATTCCTATATACCCCCCAAACTTTGTTTGCGGGGGTATAAAACTATGTAGTACAATCAAAGATCTATCTACTGACCTATTATCATTGTTCTACCTCTTACGGTTTCTGAGAAATGGATTTAAACGCAAAACTTAACCAGACATATGGACGTAGGGTCCTACGGACGGAAGGACAACACTATATGCCCCTTCCACATTCGTAGGGGGGGCATAAAAATGCCATTATTTAATCAAAACAAGTCAATAACCAATCCAGTGAATATTAACATCATTTTTAACACACTCCGCATGCTTTGCAATTACAAAAGTGCATCAGTATGTAGACTTTTTGTAAGCTTTGATCTAGATTACAATGGTATTTCATTTATAGGTATTATAGGTCAGTCTGACCGCCATAAAATGGCTAGCAAATTTATTGTTTGCGACGGTCCTGATGACCAGCAAAATAAAACGGCTGTTGTAGATTACTTTACTCTCATCGTTTTTTAGATGCATCATTCGGTACTGGTTTCTGTATTTTAAATGGTAAACCAGTTTAAATATCATGGCAGAACTGTAAAGCACCAATATTGCAACACCAGGGAAGCATTTGGTTGTTGCAAACGAACATAACCTTCCACCAAAGTAGCCTATTTCTGAAAGTTCAAAAATCAAAATCAAAGTACCATGCACACCTTTAATATATGTACAATTAATCTGCAAAATAAAAACTTCCTGTCTCAAATACTGAAGGAGATTCGCTCCGGACAAAGGGGGTACCCTATTGTTAAAAATTTGACGTAAAAATGACTAAGTTCAACCATTGATATTTTGACATAAATTATCAAAAATCAAAATCAAAGTACCATGCACATCTTTGATATATGTACAATTTATCTGCAAAATAAAAACTTCCTGTCTCAAATACTGTAGGAGACTTGCTCCGGACAAATGATGTACCCATTTGGCAGCCGCCCGACCACCCACCTGCCATTTTCACCATTTTAATAACCGGATTTTTCCGATGGAAAACCTGGTTAACAAGAAACCAAAAGACCCCTGCCTACATTTCTTAGCAAATATCAATAAACAGCTGAGCCAAGTCGCATGATATGCCCGTCGTCACCCCTTGAAAACTTTAAGTGATTAAAGAATGTGGTTCTCAATTTAGAATACACCTATAACTGCCCAATTAAGCATGATATCTCTTTAATAAATCAATCTGCAAAGTTTGAAGTGAGCTGATCAAACTATTAATCAGTTAGAGTGCATTATGTATAAAATTGCCTTAAATTTGAAAAATAAAGTCCCATAACTCTTCCAAGAAAAATCGAAATTTCACGAAAAGTATACAGACTATGAAACCATCATATCCAATACCTGTACAAAGTTTGAAGTGAACTAACCATAGGTTTGTCAAGTTAGAACACATGTGAAAAATTGCCTTAGAATTCATAAATAAAGTTCCATAACTTTTGCAAGAAAATCAAAATTTCACGAAAAAGTATACAGATCATGAGGCCATCATACCTAATATCTTTCCAAAGTTTGAAGTGAATTGATCAAAGATTTGTCAAGTTAGAGCATGACATGTAAAAAATTGCCTTAAAACTGACAATTAAAGTCCCATAACTTCTACAAGAAAAATCGAATTTTCACGAAAAAGTATACAGATTGTGAGTCCATCATACCCAATACCTCTACAAAGTTTGAAGTGAATCGACCAAAGGGTTGTC
>MJUU01069940.1:47423-59437 GCA_002080025.1 Modiolus philippinarum | reverse complement strand
AAACGACGCGGATTCCAACGTACCCAAGTTTCTATATTTTCTTCCGACACATTTTTCTTTCATTATACAGAGACTTACAAAAAGTATTCGGTCACTCTCTTTGTTCACTATATGTTCTATGTAAAACCAAATTTTCAAACAAAAATTACTATAAAGCAATTTATGATCCGATTTCTTTGAAATCTGTACCATTAAATAGAGAAATATGAATCAGTCTCCACTGTTTATTTGGACATAATTTTCTTATTTGTCATGTTACAGAACGGATAATTTAAACACAGAGTAAAAATACGACGTCATATAATTACTTGCACATACATATAATGTATAAGAATTTTCCGCAACGAAAATTTAACTTCCTGTTTAAATTATTGAAGTTTTGAAAGTACAACTTGTAAAATTAATTCAAATTATCCATTTAAACTTCATGAAATTATCGAATTAAGAATGAAAAGTATATCAAAATCGGATAAAAAATGACTTCACGATTTGTTTTTTTTTTTTTTTTGAAAAGAAACCAAGAAAACAACATCGTTTTATATGAAATGTCATAGTGAAAATAGTCGGTGACCGAAAACTTTTTGTAGTCTCTGTATCTTTTATTCAGAAAATTAATGTTGGTACGGTTGTAAACAGAAAGACATAGCATAAACAAACAGTTAAAATACAAATAGATTGAACTAATAGCTACATAGGAGCAGAGACATGTTTTATATGTCTCTGATAGGAACCATAACCGGGACTACTAAAAATCCAAATCTTGTTGTTTTCTTGTGTGAATTAAGAGCCCGGTTAAATTTAATAACTCTAACCAGTGAGTTTACTCGTTAAATTTCATTCTACTATTATGAAAAATAACACGGAAAAGCTCTTAGTGTCTTTTAATAATATCAAATCTATGCACGGATTTGTGCACGGAAATTTTACAAATTTTATGGGGTCAAACAATAACTTTTTATTACACTTGTTGAACTAAATATATATTTGAAAAGATATATATTGAAAGAAAAATATATCAGACGATGCTTGAAGTTTCGTCTTAACTTTCAGTCATATAATTAATTTTTATACCACGAAATATCAGTCATGAGAATGAAAGAAATTTCCTCCGGACAGTTAACAATCCTTTCAGATTGTAGTTTCTAAATTTTCTTTTTGTCTCTGAACCACACCCGCGCGGCTTTCAATTTTAGTTCTTGTTTTTAAGATTCGCTACCGATTTATAGGAAATACGTATTAATTTCAGATATTGTCCCCTTTCAGGCAATGGTTGCATGCATGTATAATCTCTGAGCCATGTACGAATGATCGAAAATTCCTCCGTCACTGCCCTCCCTATAATTGCCGATCCTTGCAGAAAATGTAGTTTCTTAATTCTCTCCGGTTCTGCAATCAAGGAGGTATATTGACTTTTGTAACTAAGATTAGTTTATGAGAATAACATCATAATCGGAAAATAATTTAATTAGACGCCGTTTCAAATCTTTTAGATCACCCAGAGCAGAGACATATATTTACATATGTCTCTGCCCAGAGACATATAGATATGTATCTATATGTCTCTGGCTCACCTAGCTATGACAAGGCGAGTTTTTGCCATCATTTTACACCCATCATCCGTCCGTCTATAGAAGAATTGAATGGAATTGGACCAAATTTGGCATCAATGATGCTTATGAGGTGCTGACCAAGTTTTGTTATTTTATTGTTGATCCCGATCCAACATGGCCAACAACGGCGAAACTTAGTTTAACATTGGAATGAATACAAAGATATTCTAGAAAACTGCTAAATGGATATAAAACAAAGTTAACATGGATTGAATGATACTTGTGAGGTGCTAACAAATGGTTGTAACTTTGGTGCCGATCCTTCATCATCCGCTAGCGGAGAACTTAACATTGGACCCTACTAAGGGAAATGCATACGAAGATCTTCCTCTAAAGACAGGCTGAAAGGATTGAAACAAACAATGGCATGAATGTTACTTCATGATGAGTTGCTGACCAAGTGTTGTAAATGAAGTGCCGATCCGTCACCTACCATGCTTAGCTTAACATTGGACCATATGGGAAATGCATACAGTGACATAGGTCTATTTCTAGACAACCGCTGAAAGGATGAGGTGCTGACCAAGTATTGTTACTTTAGTGCCAATCTTTCATCCATCATGGCCGCTAGCGGAGAACTAATTATAAGTTTAACATTTGGAACCTTTGGAAAATGCATACAAAGATTTTCTCCAAGAGAACCAAAGCAAACATGGCATGAATGTAACTTATGAGATGCTAGCTGATCAAGTATTGTTTCTTTTGTGCGAACCCTCTTCCAAAAAGGGGGCTAACAGTGAACATTGTTAAACATTGGACCTTATGGTAAGAGCATTCAAATATATTTTCCTTTGAAACAACTGGGCTAATAAGAGTCAAACTCTGAAATAGTTCCCTTCAAACCCGATGTCTTTCAAGTCTGCACCTTATAGTAGGGTGCCCAAGAGACGATTTTTCCGATTTTGGGTTAACGGAATAACACACACCTGTATTATACATGTCTGGAAAGAGGATACCATGGCGCATCGAAATGGCGATGTCGTAGAGATTGAATTTGGTCACATTTTATTTTAGATGGGGTCAATGGTCAGCTCCTAAAAATTTGAAAATTTTGATGCATTTTAAACTGAGCTTCATTTCACAGATAAAACTACAACGAAATTCGAATATTGTTGTAAATTTTATTGGGGTAGTTCTTTAGTTTTACTTTTCATAATGATTTGTCTGTTGGCTGTATATAACAAGTTTCAAAGTTGGCATTTTGTTTTAAAGGCCCGTCATTTTGAATATTTGCACCTCCGTGAGGGGTTCTTTAGGATATAAAGGACTACGCATTTCTGACTTTTATAGGAATATTCTTTAAAGGGAAGCTTGAATTCAATTTTAAAACGAACCGCTAAAAAATAAACCAAGTTAAGGCGAAATAAATCGTTTTGTTATTGGTATAAATAAGTCAATTTTCCCCCCAAAAAACACACACCGACATAAATCTTAACAAGACTGTTCCCAATGAAACAAAACCCTATTAATATCTGAAATGATATGGAAAAGTGATTTTAAACGAGAATACAAATACATGTGATTGGAAGATCAAAACACAAGCAACGTAAAATTGTATCGTTTATGTACTTTCGATAAAGTTGGAATTTTTCAGAATTTCGCATTCATTGAAAATGTCGTTAATTTACACTCAAATTTACCACGACATTAATACCGATAAATTACAAAAACCAGTCAAAAATAACTTGCATTATTATATAGATAGCTGTGATTTATCGAGTTTTCTCAGTTAAATAAATGTCATATTGTCACCGGTGACAATAAAGGATTTCTAGTCACTGGATGACGTCTTAATGAAGCGACGTCACAATGTCTCTTCAATGTCGTCGTCAAGTAAACAACTGGCGTATTGACATGAAAAAAATAATCCACATCTAAAAAAATCTCGGTTTTTGAGTAGGAAATCTATATAATAAAAAGCATAACTAATCGGCCGTCATGAATATCAATAAAAATGTCACTCGTGTCGATCAACGCAGTGGATTTAACTCGTTGCAGAACAAGTTCTGCAACTCGTTAAATCCTTCTGCGTTGTTCGGCACTCGTGACATTTTTATTGATATTCACGACGGTCAATTAGTTATACTATAATTCTATGATTCAAATAAATATTTCGGGTCTTGACTTTATCGTGAATAACTTTTTATAAGAATATGAGAGAGTACTACTATTTTCTATAACTTTAAATATACCATATCCTAAGCACTGTTTTGGGTACCCTTAAAAAAGGAGAAATCAGAGAAATCGTGACCACGGGAACTTTCTACGACAGCTAAAAATTTTAAATTTAATAGTCGTTTAATACCATTTAAAACCAAAATTAGCCGTGTGTGATTCCGTTAAACCAAACTTGAGAACTAAGCGTCTTTTTTTACCTTGGGCAACCTACTATTAGGAGTACATCCAAAGATCTTCTCTTTGGAAACCATTTGGCCAGTTGGAATAAATTTTGGCTCAAATTTATCTATTTTTAAAGATTTGGAAGATAAATATATCCCAACAAAACAACAAACCAACAGGGTGGAAGAAGAAGTACTTTCCCAATAGATAAAAAGACAAGAGACTTAATTAAGAAGAAAATACATTGTCTATTAACCCTCTTGCTGCCAGATTCAAAATAAAAACATCTTGCCGTACGCCACATTCAATTTGTGACGTTTTATTTTATTTCACTTACTTTTACAAAGTGCGACGTCTGAATTTGATAGCCTATAAGCGCAACGTTTGAAACTGGCGTTCTCGATTAGCGATAAATTGGTTGATATGGAAGTCGGAAAGGGAAACTTTTGTAATTTGTTGTATTTTCAAATATTTTTTCTTGTCACAATAAAATTTTTGCCCTTTGAAAAACTGCCTATTATAACGACAAACGTTCTTGTAATAAACGAAAATAATATTTATGCAACAAACTTCAATAGCAAGTAAGTTTTCGCATATAGTAGTTTCATTAGTGTTACACTTTATAACCATTGCATCTTGTAATTATATTAGTTTCGTCTCTTTTTCGGGAATTATTTTGCCTTTTTATCTTTGTAAATGACAGAATGTTTTTTTTTGTCTTGTTTTATTTTTGTTTTTTTTTCAAATCTTTGTTTGTTTTGTTTTTTGTTTTTTGTTTTTGTTTTGTTTTGTTTTGTTTTTTATTTGTTGGTTTGTTTTTGTTTTTATAATTACACGATACTTAAGGACAAGGTGAAAAGATTCTAACCGGCTTACAAGTATATAATGCAATAGACACCATGCATGTATATGTGATATAAGGTTAAAATAGAATGAAAATGAAACGCTATGCCGCAAGAGGCTCAGAAATGTTTTTAATGTTTTATACATATACACAACTTATCAAAATAAATGAATTGCAACTGGTCGTTTTCTATGCGTAGTTATTATTTCCAAATAGTATTGTCAATAGACCTTTTTTTATTATTATCAGTCAAACGACTAAAGCCTGGATCTAAAGACGGTCAGTGAAGCTTCGATGACAATCAAAAAGGTAGTGAATAACGTCTTCAAACTTGCATGTGTTAACTGCAGTTAGCGAATTTTTTTTTCCGCTTAACAGAGCCGATTAAGTTGTGTATGTCACAATACATGCAAGTATGTTTGTATGCAAACTAAGACTGCGTCCAAATACACAATCTGTTAGAATGTCCCATATATACTGTCAACTGTAATATATAATTTTTTATGTTTAAATGATATTGTCGAAACACGACATTCCGAAATGATTTCAAAGAAATCCGTCTATACTATAATTTTATTCCAGTTTAACTCGTTAAAATGCCGTTTAGTAAAATCTCTGCCATAAAAAGACAAAACAAAACAAAAATAAATGATAAAATTAACATAAACTTGAAAGTTTTAAATTTAAATTAAAAAAAAAAACAAAACAAAAAAAAAAAAACCAAAAAAAAAAAAAAAAAAAAACGTATCGGATGCCATAGCTTAGCGTAAAGTACACAAGACCAGATCATAGTTAGATAACTTTCTGGTATTCAGATACAAGGTATGGGTTCAATCATATAAAAAAAGATCTTTAGATTTTTAAAGGAGCCGTTTCTTTTCTGTTTGTTTTATTTCAAACAAAAATTATTAATATGCACATTAAACAATCATTCTATAAGTAAAGTAAATATTGAAACAATCGATATACATCGGCAAACGAATACCGAAGTAAGAACGAGGAAAAGGGAGATACTAAAGCCATGAATCCAAAATCACGGCAATTCACAGCCAACACGATTTGAGACAGTATGACAAAGACGAAACAAATAAACAAAATGAACAAGAACGCCAAAAAACTAAAGCACTAGCAGTGTGTACCCCTATAAAAACTGAGTTATCACCAGGTGCTCCGGAAGGGTAAGCATGATCTGCTCCACGCATAGCATCCGTCACACAGCCAGGTTGAATATTATATTGAAACATCTGATTTGATGCGATATGTGTTGAAAAACATCATGAATATTTGTCGTGCAGTTCATTGACACCGAAAAACATCAGCTGTTTACAATTGGTATGAAAATGTGAAAGCTATAATGTATTTTTAAAATGACTTTAATTGCACAGGGCCAACCAAAATACTCAAACTTTATCAAATCTAAGGCTTATCACATAACATCAACTTAGTGTTTTTGAAATTTCATTAAAACAAGACTTCAAGATCGTCTTGGATCTTTGAATTTACATTCATAACCAATTCAAAACTATATCAATTAATTACCTATTATTGCATGTATATTGTCGCAAGCAGGTGTTGCATATTACATGTACCTTTATCCAAGTTAGATAATACTAGTACCAATGAGACAACTTATAATAATATCAAACGCTCATATCTTTTTATTTCAAATGTAAAAAGCATAATTTTCCAATATTTTTATCGTTTTTAAAATTATAAATGACGGCCATGATCAGACATTTCATTCATAATCAACACATTAACCTCGTATATCCTCATTGACCTTGTAGCCTTTCTAATACACATGGAAAAAATATTTATTTCGAAGTTATTGTGAGAAAAAAGCTTCTGTCGTCGGAGTCATCGTCCTTTTTCTTCTGAAGATGATATATATCGCCATCATCTCTGTATATTTACACTCCTATTTAGCCCCTTTTCCCCCATCAATAGTTATCAAAAAAGTGTTAGAAACTGTCTAGTATATTTTCTTGTTTCTGTAGGTTGGAAAGCTAGTTCTTTACTACTGTCTTCGAAGAAGATCTTCACTGCATCTTTTTCTACGTGTTGATTTTTTTTCTATACTGTATAAACTGTTATAAATTGTGTCATTTTCGCAAAGCGTTTCTCATAGCAGCCAAAAGGAGTTTAATCACAATTAGAACTTTTTTCATTTATTTCGGGTGACCTTGCCTTGTATTCCTAATTCGGATCATATGTCCGTCTTTTGGTATTTTATAATAGATTGTAAAGCACACATTTCATTTCGTGAGTGGTGAAAAACTATTGTTTAACTGGACTAAGGAATGAATCAGTGAATTCATAATCTGTTTAAATAAATGCCACCAGAGGACTAGTACTTTGAAAATTGATCTGCAAAACCTCCTAGCAAACAAATGTATACGATTTAGGTAGATAAAGATACAGAAGGACGATTGTTTTAGAAGAGAAAAATAAACATACATACAATGAAGAAAAATACTTTTTGAAGTTCACGAGAACAGTTATTTGCAAAACTTTGGATCGTCTGTATTTTCAGTTTTTATGTTAATGAATGCGGGATAAAGGACAAAAGCGGTCAAATGACAAATTCAAATGATTGATTTTTTTTTGTTTTTGATCTTTATAATTCAGGAAAATATTGTATTTGAAAAACTCTGATTAATGGTTTCCGAGCTTTCAACTTATGTTGGTTGGAAAGCTTTCTTTATGGTCAATTAATTTGGGGTTGAAAGCCTTTAGTCTCCACTGTTCCAGTGCCTTTTGTGTCAGGAGACAATTTTTGTTCAAGTACCGTTGATTCACCAATACTCGTGTAGCACCGGGATTTTTGTGGATTTCATACAAGTCTGCAAACAACAAATAAATGAAACGTTTTCATCAAAATAGAAATTAACAATTTAATTTGTTTTAACTTTTGATTTGTCGAAATCCTATATTATATTTCTTATCTATGAGAATTAGTACTGCCGAATATCAATTTAAACCGACCGGTAGAGAGTTATCAAATAGTAATAGAAAAAAGACATAACAAATAACAAAAAATAACAAAAAAAAACAAAAATAGAATAAAAGCAAAATATGAATAAAAAGTCAACAGAAAAAAAACACAAAAAACAAAAAACATTAAACAAAAAAAAAAAACCGAATATAACAACAACAAAAAATAAACACACACACACACACACACACACACAAAAACAAAAAACTAAAAATAAAACACGCGCAAAAACAAAGCTCAACAAAAATAAATAAAAACAAATTCGACAATAAAAAAAACTCCAGACGAAACAATAAAAAAAAATACAAACAAAATGAAAATAATAATAATAAATAAAGGCAGTGACAAAAGCAGTCAGTAATATGAAAAAATATGATGTTCATATAAATTACACCCTTCGAACATTATCATTTTTTATCATTTCTTTCTCCTTTATTATTTATCGGTTGATAAAGACACATTCAAAGTTGTGTCTTCAATCTTCTTGAACAAAAGTTTTATAATGAAGGCCAATTACGTTTTCAAATATGCAGCATCAATGTCGTTTACTGTTTAGTTCTTCACACTTTTGTATGACGTCATAGTCCGTATCGTGACGTTCAAATGTGATGACGTTTCGCTCAAACCGTCTATCCAAAATTCAAATTCCATTATCTGTATCAATAATCATTTAATTATTTTTCACTTCTTGAAAACAGGCAGTTAATGAAAGTACTCCTTTTCTTTTCTAAAAAGGACATATATGTCCGTGTGGCAGCTGTCCGGTGGTGGACACATATGTCCGTGTGGCAGCAAGAGGGTTAAAAAGAGCACAAAGTAGTAACGACCCACACGTGAGACAGGGATACAATATTGAGTTAGGAATAAAGTTAAAAGTTATGTCGGTAAATTGAGAAAAAAGTGCGAAAAGGTCTATCTGAAAATGCCAAAAGTAACCCACAAGCGATTTGGAGTTATATAAAGTCTAAATCAAAAACTAGAGAGAGCATATGGGGTTTAAACATATACACTGAGAATGATAAATCTGAAAAGACTGAAGATGATATAGTAAAGGCAGATATACTGTCAGATTATTTTGCCATTGTATTAACACGAGAGCTCATTAGAGAATTGCCCAGTCCAAACCATTCGAAATTAGAATTAGTCTACAGACACTGCACATTAACCCTCTTGATGCCAAATTTAAATTAATGACGTTATGACGTCGACAAGGAGTCATTGAATTTGCACGTCGCCAGTGCCGAATTCTTTTGACGTTACGATTTTTCAGTCTCTTTTTGTTTAAAAACTTTTACTTGAACATGAACGTGACGCTGCGCTATAGACAAAATTAACCGGGTAAAATAGTGGACGAAGTGCTGTCAATCTTTAATCTTTTATTCGTTATCCGGATATATATTCTTGAGTAGATTATTCAAGAATGTACCGATATATAAAGGTAGATGGAAAGAATTTCGCCATTTTCAATTTTCAATTAAAACATTATATTCCGTTTTATTTTTCCCATACAAATATCATTATCTCACTAAAGCACAAGGTTTATATTTCGCAAATAAGAGGCGATATGATAAAGCAAAATATACTCGAATAAAATATTATACAAAGCTACATTTTGCAAATTATTCGGAAAAGGAATTTGATAACTCCGTGTTTTTGCTTTATATTCTGCTGAAGTGAAATATCCAGGTAAATCCTGCAATTTGATTGGTTACCTTGACAGGGATATGAGACCGTATCCCCGTGGTAGCAAAATCCCAATTTTTAAACGCTTTTAAAAGAAAAACTATGGCACTTCTAGCAGAATATAAAAGTTATTCGGGCTTCACAGGGGATACGGGTTCATATTCCCTGTCTGTGCCCTATATCCCCTTCGCCTGACGGCTCAGGGGATATAAAACACAGACAGGGAATATGAACCCGTATCCCATGTGAAGATTCCCGAATAACATATAATATTTTAGAAAGCATTTTAGAAGCGTTATTTTTTTTTTTTTTATTTTATTAAAAATCAATATTACATAGAAACTTTCCTGTGGAATAGGGAAGAAAAATTTTTATGAAAAAAGTAGAGGTCTTCTACGATTTACGTTAGGGCACGATATAAGTCATCAAAGTATAGCTTACTGATTCAAATACTCTTTCTTCATTCGTTCCTGGAGGTACGTGTACACCTTACCTTTGATAAAATTTTCCTTTTCTACGGAAATTTGAAACAGCAACTTTTGGTTTTTTTTTTAATCTGAGTATTTTTCGTACTTGGCTTGGCAGGATGAGCAATTTCGGTGGCAATTTCCAATAAGTTATAATAAAAAAATCTAAATTCCCCACAAGATGTTTCGCTGTTCCAGCGGAAATTACATGAAACTATCTTTTTGTAACGACACGGTTATTTGAGAATTTTTATTTGGTGTACCCGCGCCAGACCATTTCGGTATGATGATCGAATGAGTATCTCAAGAAATTTCTTTAAATGCGAATACATTTCAGTGAGATATATGTAACACATGCATGTACATGCAAATAATCTTTATTATTTCTTTTTTTGTCTTTACACGTTTCCTTTGACATGTGCTCTTACATTTAGATCGTTCGCTAGAAAGGGAAAAAAATTACCCTTTAAGCGGCGGAGTGAAGGGAAATTTTAGTTTGGACCTAGTGTGAAGTCTCGACTTTTCAATTTAGTAACTTTCCTATATTAGTTTGCGCAATAGAGGATCCGAATTTTTGCAGTCCGAGCTGGCAAAGTGGACAGATTGAAAAGAACCTTTTATTTCCCACTTCACTGAATTTCATTCTATTGGCTGCAGATTATATCAGAATTTGCATTATATTACCCCTACCGTACGCGTACGGTCTGGACCATACTTGCTATGAGGTATGAGTAAAGCTCATTGTTGAAGGCCTCATGGCGACTTCAAGATGAAGAACAACAATAAAAGCGTTGTTCCATTGCTTATTTACCATGTATTTATAGAGACTTTGTCTCATTTGCATTTACTCCATATCCCTTCATTGATAATTGTATACTTATTTTCAATAAAAATACGCGTACAGTCGAAATGTGCGTATGGTCCGGAACATATACACATTATTTATAGAGAGACCATACTTTTATTCTCAGTAAAATCGACCCCATAGGGGCATATAAGATACAAACATTCATACAAAGAGAAAATAAAAAAAAAAAAAAAAAACATTCTTATGAAAAATATATCCGTTCTGCTGCACGAAATATGCATAATCCTGTCTACTTATACTGGCCTAATTTTACCTTAGGGAACCCACTACTTTAGGGTGGCGATTTTCCTAGTATTATATGTACCACAGAAGGCTTTGGTCAGGGTTAAAGTCAAGTATAAGGGATAGGGTTGGTGTTAATGTCCTGTTGTCAGTGTTAAGTTAGGAATACGGTTAGCCTAACTACTAATATGTTTAACATTTAAATGTGCATTCAGAAGAACACCACCACATATTTGCAAGTATGGGTAAGGCTCTCGCAATAAATACATTACTGGTACAAAAAGATGGTTCTTTATCATGCATTACCCTAGATATATCTGGAAAAGTTTTTATCGTTAATTTTTCCTTTTTCATCATTTCCTAGCATTTGTATCGGAGACTGTCCTTTAGTTTTTTCGACATTTTGAAATTATTATCTTTAGCTGTCAACTCGTTTTAGACGCTTGTTGACGCCTTCTGAATAAAGTTTCAAAAATGTAGGATGTGTTGCTTCAAGAGGTATGTCACGATCGGGTCCATAATCAAATCTATTAAGGAGTTCAAGAGGTCCAATTTGAATAGGTGCATGTATGTAGCAAATTCCGGGAGCCACACGCCTGCTTTAACAGTTAAATTTTGTAGTTGCTGTGTGCTTATATAAAATTATGAGAAATACTTTTTGCGCTCAATATTTAGCATTGAAATTCAAATTCATCATCGATCTGCAAAGTTATATCATAAATAGAAAAAAGAAAGGAAACGGGTAATGTGTCAAAAAGACAACGACCCAGAGGGGAGTTATAACAACTCAAAGCCACCATAAGATCTCCAATGAACGGTGGGGAAACCCCACACCAAACGGCAGGTCGGAGTCGGCCCCTAAATCAAGTTCAGCGAAATAAACATCATCCTAGACTCCTATAGACATAAAGTAAACTAACTAGAAAACCGACAAGACACACAAAGGCTTAATGAATTTCCTGACTTAGGACAGGCTCAATCCTGC
>MJUU01069940.1:31530-47349 GCA_002080025.1 Modiolus philippinarum | reverse complement strand
AAAAAAAAACAATCGTAACAACAGTAAAATTCAGTTGGCAACAGGACTGAGTCAATTGTGAAAAATGAAACTGAAAGAACTAAATATACGGATCACAAGGTTAACTGACATGCCAGCTCCAGACCCATTACCAACTAAGTTATGTACCCTCAGCATACAGCTTCCACCAAGATCCTTTCCTGTGAGGAGTTTGGCATAATGATGTCATGCATATACCGGAATACATAACCCGTGTCCATGCAATACAGATTTTAGAAATTTAGGGTGTGTTTAGTTAAAATGCAAAGAACCTATTTAAAAAATCAAAGTCCACATAGCGTTCCCTGGAGCAGAACAAAATGTATATTACAAGTAATGTGTTGCAAAATTCTTCACTTTTTCATTTACATATAGACCTAATCATTTTTTTTATTTATATGCAACATTCTTTCATTTTAATGCAAAAATGTGGTATAATAATTATTGGATATAAAGACCGATATTTCATTTCCTAATTACATTATGCGATTTATTTTCCCTAGAGAGTTCTTGCTTTGTTCATAGATGAAAAAAGTCAATGTATATATGATTTCCTCGGAATAAAGAGAATATTCCAAATCATGTGTTCTTGTATAACCAAAGACCACCTATGGCAAATTTTGAATTATGTAATAACTATGAGTTCTTATACAAAACATTTTAATTTTATTAAATTAAAAGTCGTATTCTTTTTGATTTTTCACATGCGCAAGTATCACTCAGAAATGTGTGCCACAAACTTGTATTTTCTTGTTTTTTTTTCTCAATTTAAGTATGAATTTTGGGCTAAACTATCAAACAAGTCATGCCGATTTCCTTGGGATAGGAAGATTTGGTTAAATATTGATGTAATTTGTTTTGCCATAACAGGCGCGGATCCAGGCAATTTGAAAAGGGGAGGGGGTTCCAGTAAGAAATCAAAGGAAATTTCGAGGAGTGGAGCGAGGCGTGAAATTGTTTTAGGGTATTTTCCTAGTAAAACACCAGGATATTCATTAAAAAATACATGATTGTCAAAAAAAAATGATTCTAACCCCCGGAACCCTCCCTTGGGTCCGCCAATGCATAAGGTCGAAATGCTGAAGGAGTTTTCTTATAATAGCAGAGATATTATTAGCATGTATGTTTTACCGTAATAATTGGTATTTAGTCACCATTTTTTTTTAAATTATAATGCATTTTTATGGAAGGTTTGACGACTCGAACTGGGTTATTTTTTTTCCATAAATATGCAATGGTAGGAAAATTTGCTGTCTAATGGACAGAATGAGGGCTATATTATTTTTTTAACCCGAGTGCTGATCAAAGAATTTTTTAGCAAAATTCAGGACCAGAATCAAAAGGTCCGTGCCTAAGACTGCAATGCAGATTGGGCTAGGAAATCATGTTCACCTTTAGAAAATTGTTCTAATGGTCAACTAAATCACCTCTACTGTCTTTTTAGCCTAATAAACTGATAACTAACTTATGTAAACTGCGATAATATATTCTAGTAAAATTGCCGAAAGAGAAAAAAAATACGAGTGAAAAAAAACTGATAAATGATCATAAAATAATATTTAAAAATATGCTCATTAACATTGTTTGCACAACTTTTCCCATAGTTTGCCAAATCGTTATTTAAAGACGTAAAACAGTGAACGCCAAGTGCCGTCTTTGCCGACACCGTTCCGCAAAATCTGTCACCCCCTTTACTTTACAGTGACGTCATCAAAACGTCATTACCAAGTGACGTCATTTTCTAAAGAATACAATGTGCCAATAGACAGTCGTTGGAACAAAAAAAGACACTTTTATAATAATAAAATATAGATGTATTTACAAACGCAAACTATATAACAAACGACATATATGTCGTCTTGGCATTAAACCCCCGGACGACATATATGTCGCCGTGGCATCAAACTCTCGGACGACACATATGTCGCCTTGGCATTAAGAGGGTTAATGAAGAGATAATTTTTTAAGCAACCAAAGAGCCTAAAAGTAGACAAAGCACAAGGACCCGATAATCATCTACATCCTCGTCTGTTGTTTGCATGAAATCATTAAAGAATCAATAGCAGAGCCCCCAATATGATCTTCAACCAGTCGCTTAAATCAATGGTAGTACCTAAAGGTTTACAAGAAATGTAATAAACCTTAAGCTAAGAATTCATGATAGACACCTGTAAGCCGTACATCTGTAGTTTGTAAAATCATGGAGAAAATAATAAGGGAACATATCATTTATCAGACGAAGGCAAATAAATTATTCAGTAGTACGACTTCAAATCCGGAAGATCAACAGCACTCCAACTGTTAGAAGTATTAGACAAAGTTCAGACGCATAATTGATGGACTAGAAGTAGATTGTATTTACACAGACTTCCACTAAGTATTTAAATAAAATACCCACGGGGGATTAATTAAGAAAGTACAAAACCATGAAATTACCAATCCAATAAAAAATTGGATAGAGAACTTCCTTACAATTCGGTTACAAGTCTCAGTATATGGAAAAATGTCGAGTTCTAAGGAGGTTGCCTAAGGTATTCCACAGGATTCAGTCTTATGTCCCTTGCTCTTTGTGTTTTTTATATACATTGGTTTAAAGTGAAAATTTCATGAAAATCGGACGAGAAATTACTTTTGAGAATTTTTCAAAGTGAGGTCATTTTACATGAAATACAAAGGGTGTTTTCAAAAATTTACTCACTGTCCGGTCAATGATGCTATATCAGTATCATAGAGAACTGACAAATATCGAGTGTTATAGACTATGGTGACACACAAACACTCCCCTAGTCTACGGATACATCTAGACATAAAACAAAAACACGTCTGCTGTCATCATCACATTTATTCAACACTGCTTACGTGACGTCACATTACAACACAAGCGGGAAAAAGGGCAATAAATCATATTTACAAAAACATATAAGAACATACAAATACAGATATATTACACGAGGGGAAGCGGAAGAGAAGTGGAATTTGTGGTGGAATCCGAAGGAACCAGTTCTTGGAACTATCAATAAGTAAACTGTATCAATAAATAAGAGTAATAGTTTTATTTGAAATTTTGCCCCGCAGACCAAGATGGCAGGCAGTAGGGGAAAAGTAAATGTTTGACCTTATAACATAAAGATTTCTTTACACATTTTGAAAAATTAGATCTTTCAGTTTAAAGGTATCGGCCAATGTAAAGGTGAGCGATATAAGCTCTTGGGAGCCTCATGTTTTACCAAGCTTTAAAGCAGTCCGTCAGAAGTTGTTCTCTATCTTGTGGTAAATAGTGATGTCTGATTACAAAGTAGAATAAAAGAACAATTTTGGACGAGCGATAGACAACAGAATGGCGTTTTAGAAATGATCTTAATTCAAGATTTTCTTACAGATTCAATCTTTTGAAACATTGTTTTAAATTTTGAAAGTTTGTTTTTTAAATACACCTTTGAAAACTCTTACAATGTATTTCCTTCCTTTATTCACAACATTTTTGCGTGAATACAAGCGACAATTTTTTTTATTGGTTTGTGAAATCCAAACAGAAAGTACAAAATCAACAGAAAATCGTTACATTCTATAGGTTAATGCTTAAAGAACGATGGATTTTAAAGAATACACAGAAGCATCTCAAGCTTGGTGTTTAGAAAGTGGAACTGCCTTCAAGGTTGACTTTCTTGACGAAGCAGAAAATAAAATATATTTCAAGTATCAGGAAGCCGAGGACGAGGAAGCGAATTCAGACATAAAGTTTAACATCACAATTCCTGTAAAAAGTGACCCGAGCAGTAAATGGGTACCTGTTTAATTTCTTTTTCTTCTTCCACTACGGAGTTGAACTCGTCTATGCGTGTTAATAAACTCCAGCTCGGTTAAAAACAGGAGGCTTTCACGACGATAAAACCAAACTATACATATTTACACATATATATATATATATACACAAGGTGAGCTGGAATTCAGTGGTGCAGTAGTTGAGAGCAGGGCACGCTGGCTAATCTTTTCTCAGCACAGAGTTTTATCCTGCTTTCTAAACAGGACCAAATAAACAATTACTTCAGTATCCTCGTCTATCCGGTTTTCGACCTACTAAGCGTCAATTTTGATGTCATAATTTTAGTTGTATAGCACGTTAAGGTCTAATACTTAAGTGGGTCGAAAATAGGATGTTTGAAGATACCTTCTTCTTCTTCTGGCGGTACAGAGTTGACTCACTACTGAGTGTTATACTCTGAGGGTGATGGTCAAGAAAAATCTGCAAATTATGCAATATTTACAATTAAAATTATGCACAAGTATATATCAGGCACTCAGTGGATGGTCTGGAACTGGGCAGCAGAGCATGCTGCTCGGCATTCCCTCGAATTGCTCCATTGTACAATGTTGTAATGGCTGTGGCCACTGTTTTTGGCATTTTTCCAATCCTGGATGGTTCTGGGGAAGGAATAGGGGTAAGCATCCCGTCTAGTTGTTTGTTAACAGAATGTTTGTTGTCCTATTGTTCTGCTATCTGAGTGATGGTATGAGATATGTGTGAGCAGGGATGGCAACTTGCCACTACATTTGTATGTGGTGCTGGATCTTGAAGAGTAGAAGGAGGCAGATCTTGACTCCTCACCTGTAGTGGTTCTAATCTGAGATTGTTCACCATTTGCATGACGCTTCCTGGTTGCCTGTCTGTATATAATTCCGGGTAGTGAAGTATGCTGCTCGTCTCTGCACTTTCTTTAGTTGTTCTTTCTGTCCTGTCTTGAGTGGGTTCTAGATGGATGTGGCATATTCTAGTGTGGGACAGACTATGGCTTCATAGGCTCTAACATAGAAATACACAATTAAACCCTGTAAAATTATGTGTTTCATGGTACAAATTTTAAAGGGCATCAAACCCTTTCATATGTAGAGAGGCTGTTTTTTATTTATTCATTGATCACGAAAATCTCCCTGGTTTTTTTTATCGTATGGATCCTAAATTTTGTATTGTTCCTGTAGAAATACAGTTGAACTTCGATGGCTCGAACACCCAAGGGACAGTTGAAAACAGTTCGAGCCAACAGGGTGTTCGAAATATCGAGGTCGAACTATGTTTAAACTTGAACAAAGAGACCACAAAAAGGGTTCGAGGCATCCATGGTGTTCCAGTTATTGCAGTTTGAGCCATCGAAGTTCTACTGTACATGAAATAGGCAGGACAAACTTGTATATAAACTAAATCATGTCTGATTTTGATAATATGAAAAAATAGGTGCAACCTATGGAAGGACAAGAAGGAGATACCAAATTTCATAACTTTGGGACTTGTCCTACATTTGCCCTACTTACATGACTTAATTTTGTCTGCTTGTATCTAATAGGAAACATGTAGTTGTAATCTTCCCAGGTTTGCTGATTTGTGATGTTAGTCTGCTGTAGGCAATCTCATTGGTCGTTAAAGTGTGTTGCCAAATGTCACTAAAGTATTTAGCATTCAAAAAGTTTCATCATGCAAAATAAATTTTTTTGTATTTAGTTTAAGTTTGTCCTGCTTGTTTCTACAGGAACAATACAAAATTTAGGATCCGAACGATAGAAAAAACCAGGGAGATTTTCATGATCAATGAAAAAATAAAAAACAGCCTCTCTACATATGAAAGGGTTTGATGCCTTTTAAAATTTGTACCATGAAACACATAATTTTACAGGGTTTAATTGTGTATTTCGATGTTACTATACAAATGCAAAATCCTTGTTGACATCACGTACAGATTTTGTTTAACATGGTATTCCACCACATGGACAACTAATTGAGAATGTGGACAAAATATTTACCTTTTGTACCCTTTCAACATCATGTTGAATGCAGAATCAACATGGGTCAGCATTTCAAAATCATTGTGTTGTCGTGAGAATATAATCATGATAATGAAAAAAGGAACAAGTTTTATATCAACAAATGATCAATACCTTTTTAGCTCACCTGGCCAAAGGCCATGTGAGGTTTTGCCATCACTTGGCGTCCATCGTCCGTCTGTCTGTCCGACTGTTAACTTTTATTCAAAGATCTTCTCCTCTGAAACTACTGGGCCAATATATACTAACCAAACTTAGCATGAATCATCACCAGGATATGCTCTTTCAAGTTTGTAATTTTTATGTCCGTAGACCAAACAACCTGGCCGCTGTTACTAAAAATAGAACATAGGGGTAAATTGCCGTTTTTTGCAAATTACTCAAAAACAATTACAGATATAAAAAATCTGACAATGATTAAAAATGATCAGTATGATGAGATCTACCTGCCCTGCAATTTCGGAGAATATTCGTTTACCCGTCTTGGAGTTATTGCCCCTTTGCCATAAAATTTTCAGTTTTTCGTTACTTTTAGTCTTATATATTGAAAATGGTAGAAGATAGAAGTGAGGTTTGTATAACAAATATGGTCAGCATAGTAAGATCTACATGTTCTGTAATTTTGAAGAAAATCTGACAACCCACATAGGAGCTATTGTCGCTTTTTCATTGAATTTTCACAATTTTTTAAGGTTTTTACTTTTATTTTATAAAACTGTTTGAGATAAAGGTTAAATGTGAATTGCAAAAGTGTTAAGGTTTTCCAGAACTTCTATTTCTACATATGTCCAGCAGGTTTGCATCTCATCCAAGATGGCCGCCAGCGGGGGAAGATAGTATAACATAGGACCCTATGGGAAATGCATTCAAAGATCTTCTCCTCTGAAACCACTGAGCCAATGGGGACCAAATTTTGTCACAGTAGTCCTTGGGTGGTCCCATTTAAAGTTTGTGATTTTATGTTCATACCTCATTCAAGATGGCCGCCAGCAGGGAACATAGTTTAACATAGGGACCCTATGGGAAATGCATCCAAAGATCTTCTCCTCTGAAACTACCAAGCCAAATTGAACCAAACTTGGTCACAATAGTCCTTGGGTGGTCCCCTTTAAAGTTTGTGATTTTTGCGTTCAGATGGCCGCCAGTGTGGAACATAGTTTAACATAGGGACCCTATGGGAAATGCATTCAAATGTCTTCTCCTCTGAACCTACTGAGCCAATTGGAACCAAACTTGGTTACAATTGTCTTTGGGTGATCCCCTCTAAAGTTTGTGATTTTTAGTTTGTACCTCATCCAAGAATGAAAATGTAACATCTGCTGAACTGATTTATAGTATGAATGGGTGGTCTATTGGTGACAATGAATAAAACCAATCACCAGGTGAACGATTCAGGGTCATGTGAGCCTCTAGTTTAATTTTTTTTTTTAATCAGAAAGATAGGCTGGTTGAAGTTAAAATAGAATATTCTCTGCCAACAAGGGTTCCAAGATTGTAGTAGTTTAATATAAATCAGTATTCTGATTTTTGCAAGCCTCTTTTTTTCTGTCACATTGTTGTGAGGAAAAAAAGCATGAAAATTTTGTCAATAAATTGTTTCTTTCAAATATTTCAAACAGTAATTTGCATGGATGGAAATTAAAATGAAATATTCACTTTAACAATAAAGATCCGTCGATCATTGTCGACGCTTGTCACTTGTCAGGTCTCGCTTGGCTTTATAATTTTGTTAAGCGAAATAGTCTGTGAAAAATCATTGTCCATCATATCTTTATAATCAGAGGCTTAAAGTTACAGTGATAGATATTATCAGCACTGATATTGGCTAAAATTGAAAATAGGACCAAAACATGTTATTGCAAAAAACTCAACTAGTCTATAACAGGCATTTGACATGTTTGATAAGAAATAATCACACAGGTAAGGTATGACTAACCTGGTTGAATAATTCACTCATGTTTACATTGTTGATATTTGCTTATTAGCTCACCTGGCCAAAGGCCATGTGAGCTTTTGCCATCACTCGGCGTCCGTCGTCCGTCCGTTAACTTTTATTCAAAGATCTTCTTCTCTGAAACTACTGGGCCAATACTAACCAAACTTGACCTGAATCATCACCAGGGTAAGCTCTTTCAAGTTTGTGATTTTTATGACCGTAGACCAAACAACATGGCTGCTGTTACTAAAAATAGAACATAGGGGTAAATTGCCGTTTTTTGCAAATTACTCAAAAACCATTACAGATATCAAAATTCTGATAAGTGTAAAAATGATCAGCATGATGAGATTTACCTGCCCTGCAATTTTGAAGAATATCCGTGTACCCGTCTGGGAGTTATTGCCCCTTTTCCGTGAAAATTTCAGTTTTTCGTTTTAGTCTTATATATTGAAAATTGTAGAAGATAGAAGTGAAGTTTTTATTAGAAAATGGTCAGCATAATAAGATCTACATGTCCTGCAATTTTGAAGAAAATCTGACAACCCACATAGGAGTTATTGCTGCTTTTTCTTTGAATTTTCACAATTTTTTAACGTTTTTACTTTCATTTCAAAAACTGTTTGAGATAAAGGTTAAATGTGAATTGCAAAAGTGTTGAGGGTTTCCAGAACTTCTATTTCTACATATGTTCGTACCTCATCCAAGATGGCTGCCAGCGTGGAGCACAGTTTAACATAGGGACCCTATGGGAAATGCATTTAAATGTCTTCTCCTCTGAACCCACCGAGTCAATTGGAACCAAACTTGGTTACAATAGTCTTTAGATGTTTCCCTTCAAAGTTTGTGATTTTTATGTTCATACCTCATTCAAGATGGCCGCCAGCAGGGAACATAGTTTAACATAGGGACTCTATGGGAAATGCATTCAAATGTCTTCTCCTCTGAACCTACTGAGCCAATTGGAACCAAGCTTGGTTGCAATTGTTTTTGGGTGATCCCTTCCAAAGTTTGTGATTTTTAGTTTGCACTTCATCCAAGAAAATGTAACATCAGGTGAACTGATTTATAGTATGAATGGGTGGTCTATTGGTGACAATGAATAAAACCAGCCGCCAGGTGAGGGATACAGGCTCATGTGAGCCTCTAGTTTATAATAATGGGAAGAGTAATAGTTAATTGTGATAGCATGAGTATTGAACAAATCACATCACTTTTATTATGCAATTCACATATAGTCATCAAGCATGATTTAGAGCACGTCCCTTTACCTTGACAGCTCTCATCAGTTACATTTTGATGACTATTTGTCAATTGTATGTACATCCAGGTGACTCAACCAATGAGAGTTGCATGTTCTTGTGACCTCATCAGTGTATCAAATCAATGCCCACATCAATTCTGAAAAGTAAATCCGAATGAACTGCACATGTATTCTTATTACCGCTGATCCTCATTTTCTATTATTTGTTTAACTTTTGATCTTAAAGATTTATATATTTGAGTATTTCAAGTATTTTTTTTGCAGAAGAAATCATCACCAAACCTGTTATTCTGTCAGGTTCTCTTGTTCAACAGACATGCAAATTTAATAAGATGTTCCCGGAAGTTAGCCTTTAAAGTTATTTATTTCAATATTGTTCTCTTTGAAATATATTCTTTTTTTTCAGATGTTTTGGTCTGAAAATGAAGATGTCTTAAACAGACTTATGGAAATGCATGAATTCACAGATGGTTGTAGACAGAAATCCATTTTGGAAATTCTTCGAAAAATAGATATCTTATTAAAACCAGTATGTATAAATAAGGCTTGTGTAGAAAATATACACATTGATGTCAAACTATTTAAACTTCAGGTATGAAGATTTCTTGCCAAAATGTTCTCAAGTTTGGCATATTTTGTTGTGAATATTTTGTCCACTATTTGAAATTAGGAATTTATTTGAATTTTTATTTTGGCTGTTCATGTTTTTAATTTTCTTTTTTGTATGTCATGGTGATCAGATAAAATAAAATGTGCTAATAAATATCACATTATTTATTTATTTGACATTTTCAAAGATTACTTAATCAGTTACCTCCTTATCTGTTAAAAATAACAATTACTGGTACTTAATCTATACAGAAGACATGGAAGACTTAAACATATTAAAAACAAGTGGCAACACTTAACACTCCCAAACAAAACAGTATCTAGGCTTATTCGCCGTGATATCACAACATTGAAATTTTTACCTGTAGACCCTTTTGGTTGGCAAGAAATCATAATCATAATAAAGGTCATAAAACTGTCATTTTAAATTAACTGGTATGAAATTGTTTTTGAAGGTAATTTGATAATTTCTTTTGATCTGAATTGAAGACATTTTACAGTTTAAGAGGATATGAAAATTTTCTTTATTTGATTATTTTGATTTGATTTAATTGACGTGTTTGTATAGCATTCAAAATTTTCACAATGTCCAAATATTTTCAATACACATTTCAAATTATTGAGAAGAAAGTAGGAAAAAGTAAATCAGTAGAAAAAATATGAAAATCTAGAGGTTTATTAGGCATTTTACAGATCCAAAATCGGACTAGTATGTAAAAAGTTATTTAAAAAATAAAATTCTGTTCCATTACTATACAAAACAATTTATTGTTAAAATACAATTTTGCCAACCAAAAAGTTGATTTTGTGACGTCACTGATTGGAATTGCGAAGAAGCCTATATATAGCTATTAATTTCCAGATTTCTTAACTTTTCTGTAATCCAGTTTCAATTTTATATGCAAGAAGTTCACTCTTTGCAGTACAGTTTGAAAAATAATTCATTGAGAATATAAATTTGCACAAAAAATTAAGTCATGTTCCATGTATTTTTATTGGAGAAGTTGAAATGTTTTTCCTTTTGTGTTAAATAGTAAGTTAAATGCTTAAGCATAGAGAACTTTAATTGAAGTAGATGAGACTTAGACATAATGATACAAATAGTACATGTATGATAGTGTCCTGCAATGCCTAGGGCCCTAGGAATAATTGACCTGATTGATGGAGGGTGTAAAAAGATTGAACTTGATAGGATATCATCAAGCAAAGTAGGGTGCCAATCAGTGAACTGAAAATAAAGATATAGAGACAGCATTAAAGTCATAGAGACAGCATTTTCAGAAATCTGTGGATTCCAACTTTATAAAATTGGAATAAGATTCAGGAAGTGATTGAAACTATTGAGAGGTTCTTCAAAATATTTTACAAATTGACCCCTCGTTTATGAAAGACATGACAAAACGACATTTTTTTAAAATTATTTTTATTGTTTTTGAAACATTTTATATTACAATACATTGACAAGAAAAACACATTCACACAACATTCATTCAAGAAAGACATTAATGACAATAACGGACAACACAACATTCCCTGTGCTTGAGATGTTTGCTCTTTATTTTTCTTTGATGTGGTGTACTTGTTCATGAGATTATATCTCATGTGTATACTTTCTCTACAATTATTATCTAAATTTATGTGAATTCTAGATTATAAGGTTAAACTCCCTCCATCTGAGTCCATCGTAGTTTTATCCTTGGCTATATATTTGAAATACTTATTATTTGGATTTTGTTTGATTTTATGTATTGTAAAAAATTTTTTGAAATCGTTGATTTCCTATGTTTGAGTTCTAGTGCTGCTGATGAGGAATTAATTTCCAAAATGGCCATACAGCTCATAAAAATTTATTGTCTTCTGTGTTGAGGCTTTTGTAAACGGTGATTGGTTCATACAATTCTTACAAACTACAGTGTTTCCGCGTGAAAAATTATTGTACTGCTTTGTTGATAAGTATAACAACACAACCATGTGGGTTATTTGAGGCTTGCACAGAGTTATTTTCGTGCAACATGTTTGCCAATTTTCTTTCAACACGTAGTTGTGCTGGAGGATCATTATTTGTTATTTTTCGTGACATTGACACAAAAAAGTGCACAGGCAATTTTTAAATTCTTGTTTGTTGTAAAACCGCATTATATTTCTCGTACTTATTTGTGTAGCACCTTGTAGTGTTGCATCAATCTTTACATAAAATCAATAAATGGCTATTTTTAGCACGCTTACAAATACGGAGATAAAATTATACGTGTGACACATTATATTGTGATATAATCTTTAATAGAACAAAATACTTGTGGATTACCCGTATGGCAGAAACTGAATTTCAATTTGTTATTTGCCATATGGGACAGAGGTCTGGTAATTATAATCAAATATTTTTCGATTACAATCGTTTATTTCTTACTCAAGCACACTAATCTGTTGCGAATTTCATGACTACAAATACATAAATATGTATAATCTTTCTATTAAAGCATTTATGTCTCTAAAACTGTGTTATTTACAATATATCTAGATATTTGATTACCTTGACTGGATCAATGAACATCTTTCGTCTTTTTATGTGACAACACACGATTAAGTATTTCATGGGATATCCGCGCACTAGTGTATTGGGAGTTGGGGAAGGTATTTTATAGGTAAATTAAAAAGTTTTTATTAATGTTATTATTAATACGTGTAATGTAATTGTAAATTGGGGAAATGTAATTATGAAATGTTTATCATGAATCTTATTGTTAATTTTCTTCAAACAGGTGCCTCTCATTTTTAGTTCGCCTCAACGAAGTTGAGGGGGACTATTGGAGTACCCCTGGCGTCCGCGTCCGCGTCTACGTCTACGTCTGCGTCCGCATTTTGGCATATATCTCTGCAACTATGCATGGTAGGATCATCAAACTTTGTATGCAGATGCATCTTGGGCTATCTCACAGCCTCCAAGAAAATTGGGTCTCTCTGACCTATATTTTCCGCTTGAACGACTTACATTCAAGTTTACGTCTGAGTTCAGATCTCAGCCACTATACATGGTAGGATCATGTAACCTTGCATATGCATACATCTCTGATGATTGGTCAGCATCCAGGCAAAATTAGGACACCTTGACCTATATTTTATGCTAGATTGATTTACATTCAATGGTGAATAAAAGGATATGGAGTAAATGCACATGAGACAAAGTCTCTACAAATACATGGTAAAAAACAAGCAAAGGAACAACGCTTTTATTGTTGTTCTTCATCTTGAAGTCACCATGAGGCCTTCAACAATGAGCTTTGCTCATACCTCATAGTAAGTTCAAGACGGCCCCTAGCACTGGTTTAAGTGGAATTCTTTGCTAATTGTTTGCTAATTCTTTGCTAAAAGTTTTAGGACGAGTTCAGATCTTAGTCACTATACATGGTACAATCATGTAACCTGGCATATGCATATAACTCTGATGGTAGATCAGCATCCAGACAAAATTAGGTCACTTTGACCTATATTTTCCGCTTGATTGATTACATCCAAGTTTTTGGACAAGTTCATATCTCAGTCACTTTACATGGTAGGATCATGTAACCTTGCATAGGCATGCATCCCTGATGGTACATCAGCATCCAGGCAAAAGTAGGTCACTTTGACTTATGTTTTACGCATGAGTGATTTATTTCCAAGTTTTCAGGCAAGTTCAGATCTCAGTCACTATACATGGTAGGATCATGTAACCTTGCTTAGGCATGCAAATGTGATGTCAACATCCAGTCAAGATTTTGTTACTGTGACAAAGTGCCATAACGAGGCAAACTCTGTAATCGTTGATTACCTATGTTTTCCCTGGCAATGATAGTTTGTATAAACAGGGCCCCTAGGTATGCTTATCCCTGGGCTACCTAAAAAAAAAAAAAGAAAAAAATACTTGTGGAAACTGTACACAGAAGACAAGGAAATTATCATCGACTAAAGAGCTAACATTGTGAGTTAGACTACAAGTAGAAATCTATTGTATGGTGCGGCTTCGCCTTACCGTATAATATATTTCTACTTGCAGCCTAACTCACGGTGTTAGCTCTTTAGCCTATGATAATATATATTGCAGTTGGAGTTAACACATGTGTTATGGTCTCATGTTCATTTACTCCACATACTTTCATAAAATATTACATGTACAAAATGTACAACAGTTTTGTAATGAAAAAAAATCAACAAACAATTATGTGATGCCTCATACAAAGTTCAAGACATCCTGTTACCATCTGTGTACATCTCTTAACCCTATATGTGTTTATCTTTTATTCACACATCAGTTTAGATTCATGTATTTTGTCATAACAATAAACAATGTTTTCAAACCCATACTGTCCATCTGTTTGTTTTGTAATGCAGTATGGAGTAGATTAAAGAAAATTAATTTGTATTAAGTTAACAGATCCCGATAATGAGTCAGATGCAGATGAAATTGAAGATGATTATTATGAAGATGAAGATATTGATGCTTCAATGCCAGAAGCAGATCAAGACATGGCCAGAGGGGCAGACAAAGAGGACAGGTAAGCAAATCCAGACATATCAAAGAGGGGAGAGCGCACAAGGTAAGCAGATAAGACATGACCAGAGGGGCTGACAAAGAGGACAGGTAAGCAAATCCAAACATGGCAAAAGGGAGAGAACGAGAAAGGTAAGCAGATCAAGACATGGCCAGAGGGGCAGACAAAGAAGACAGGGAAGCAAATCCAAACAGGGCAAAGGGGAGAAGACGAGAAAGGTAAGCAGATCAAGACATGGCCAAAGGTGCAGACAAAGAAAACTTTCGTAAAATAGGTAAGCAAATCCAGACAAGGCAAAGGGGAGAGAACAAGCAAGGTAAGCAGATCAAGACATGGCCAGAGGGGCAGACAAAGAAGACAGGTAAGCAAATCAAGACATGGCCAGAGGGCCAGACAAAGAAAACAGGTTAGCAAATCCAAACATGGCAAAAGGAGGGGGAGAACGAGAAAGGTAAGCAGATCAAGACATGGCCAGAGGGGCAGACAAAGAAGACAGGTAAGCAAATCCAAACATGGCAAAGGAGAGAGAAAGAGAAAGGTAAGCAGATCAAGACATGGCCAGAAGGGCAGACAAAGAAGGCAGGTAAGCAAATCCAGACATGGCAAAGGGGAGAAAACAAGAAAGGTAAGCAGATCAAGACATGGCCAGAGGGGCAGACAAAGAAGACAGGTATGCAAAACCAAACATGGCAAAAGGGAGAGAATGAGAAAGGTAAGCAGATCAAGACATGACCAGAGGGGCAGACAAAGAAGACCGGTAAGCAAATCCTGACATGGCAAAGGGGGAGAACGAGAAAGGTAAGCAGATCAAGACATGACCAGAGGGTCAGACAAAGAGGACAGGTAAGCAAATCCAAACATGGCAAAAGGGAGAGAACAAGCAAGGTAAGCAGATCAAGACATGACCAAAGGGGCTGACAAAGAGGGCAGGTACATGTAAACAGAGTAGTAACATTCTGACAGTGAATTCCTTTTGGCAATGTAATCTATTCTTATAGGTAAATCAAAAACAGCCAATCAAAGATTGCGACCCCCGCTACCCCTTTTTGGAGCCCCTCCCCTTGTAAAAAAAGACAAGGGTTTTTGAAACTAAATTAATCATCGTAAGGGCTGTTCCAGAAAAACTGACATGGGGGGTTTGAAGGCACTTTTTATTGACCCCCACCACCCATAGAATTCTTCCCCATATGTACAATACAAAAGGATGAAGAAAACACAACCACCCACAACAATTTATATGAAGTGCCTTCAAAGGGTCCCAGACCAACTTTTCTGGAACAGCCCTAACTGTAAAACACCAAATAGATATGGTTGCTAGGTAGAATTCCAAAAAATAATGGGTCTTTGAGAGTTTCAGGAACTTTACCAAAATTAGAATCAAAGATTTTTTGCAACCTGACTGTTGAAAATCATCATTTTTACTGTAAGGAATTGAAAGAGATATGGTTGCTATGTAGAATTCTAAAAAATAATGAGTCTTTGAGAGTTTCAGGAAATTTACCAAACTTAGAATCAAAAATTTTTGCAATCTAACTATGGAAAATGATCACTGATACTATAAGGCATAAAAAAAGATATGGTTGCTAGGTAAAATTCCAAAAAGAAATCGGTCTTTGAGAGTTTCAGAAAATTTACCAAAATTAGAATCA
>MJUU01069940.1:4595-16801 GCA_002080025.1 Modiolus philippinarum | reverse complement strand
GTTACAATAGTCTTTAGATGTTTTCCTTCAAAGTTTGTGATTTTTATGTTCATACCTCATTCAAGATGGCTGCCAGCGGGGAACATAGTTTAACATAGGGACCCTATGGGAAATGCATCCAAAGATCTTCTCCTCTGAAACTACCAAGCCAAACTGAACCAAACTTGATAAACTGGAGTTTTCTATGTATCGTGTGCATTTTTGTCACATGTACATTCACTCCATATCCTTTCATTTTTCCTATTGGTCACAATAGTCCTTGGGTGGTCCCCTTTAAAGTTTGCGATTTTTACGTTCTTACCTCATTCAAGATGGCCGCCAGTGTGGAACACAGTTTAACATAGGGACTCTATGGGAAATGCATTCAAATGTCTTCACCTCTGAACCTACTGAGCCAATTGGAACCAAACTTGGTTACAATTGCCTTTGGGTGATCCCTTCCAAATTTGTGATTTTTAGTTTGTACCTCATCCAAGAATGAAAATGTAACATCTGCTGAACTGATTTATAGTATGAATGGGTTGTCTATAGGTGACAATGAATAAAACCAGTGATAAGGTGAGCGATTCAGGCTCATGTGAGCCTCTAGTTGTTCTGAGTTATCTCTCTTTGATCATTTGATATTTATTTTTTCATTACTAGTCCTGCAGTGAAAAAAGTTTTACAATGTATCATTCGTGCGTCCGTCTGTCCGTTAACGTTTTGGTTTCCGGAGATTTTTTCTGTAACCGCTTGACATATTGATTTGATATTTGGTATATGAGTATATCTAGGTGAGATACAGATCAAGTTTGAATTTGGTTCCGGTCGGTTGATTTTGTACAGAGTTATGGCCCTTGGACTTAGTGAAATTTTGAAAAATATAGGTTTCTGGAGTTTTTTTCTGTAAACGCTCGACATATTGATTTCATATTTGGTATATGAGGATATCTAGGTGAGATACAGATCAAGGTCGAATTTGGTGTCGGTCAGTTGATTTTGTACAGAGTTATGGCCCTTGGACTTAGTGAAAATTTGAAAAATATAGGTTTCCGGAGTTTTTTCTGTAACCGCTTGACATATTGATTTCATATTTGGTATGTGAGTATATCTAGGTGAGATACAGATCAAGTTCGAATTTGGTTCCGGTCGGTTGATTTTGTACAGAGTTATGGCCCTTGGACTTAGTGAAATTTTGAAAAATATAGGTTTCCGGAGTTTTTTTCTGTAAACGCTCGACATATTGATTTCATATTTGGTATATTAGAATATCTAGGTGAGATACAGATCAAGGTCGAATTTGGTTTCGGTCGGTTGATTTTGTACAGAGTTATGGCCCTTGGACTTAGTGAAATTTTGAAAAATATAGGTTTCCAGAGTTTTTTTCTGTAACTGCTTGACATATTGATTTCATATTTGGTATATGAGTATATCTAGGTGTGATACAGATCAAGTTCGAATTTGGTTTTTGTTGGTTGATTTTGTACAGAGTTATGGCTTTGGACTTTGTAAATTTTTGAAAAAACATCAGTTTCTCCACCTTTTCTTTACAATGTGTGAATATGTTGATTTGATATATAGCATATGATTGTATGGTTATAAATTACTGATTAAGTTTAAATTTGGTTCCTGTTTAATGATTTTTGTGGACACTTATGGCCCTTGGACTGAACATTTTTTTGAAAATTTATTTTTTTGCACCTTTCTATGTATTAACTTTACATATTAATTTGATATTTGTTAAATGGTTACATCTTGGTAAGGCACATATTCTGTTTGATTTTTTTTTCAATCAAAATTTTGTTGTGGTCCAACAATGCCATAAAGTTCGAGTTGACAGTGGACGGGCATATCATGCGCTCTTGGCGCAGCAGTTTATTGTCTTTTGAGATAGGCTTTTGATATTTTGCATATAGATAGATCACTTCAAGACAATGTTTCATGAACCATGATTGATAACCTTTGACCCTGACCTTTGTATTCAAGGTCAGATTTTGATTTTTGAACGTATTTATTTTGCTCACAAAATGCCAAGGGGATGAGACAAGTTATTCAACTTAAAAAAGTCTTCTTCCATATACAATACAGTTACAATAAAAATAGAGCATGTTAATTTTAGACTTATATATCAAAATTCATATTAATCAGATTTTTAAGGCCCCGCCATGAAATGACAATGCCCTATAGTAATCAGCCTGGTTGTCTGTCTGTCTGTCTGTCTGTCCATCAGCATTTTCTATATCGTACAATAGCTCAAGATTGTCTTCACCGATTTTTATGATTCCTTACTCAAATTTGAATTTGACTAAAGGAAGCTCCCTTTTGCTTTTTAGGAAGATCATAAAAGGATTTTTGGGAAAAACTTTGTTTTAATTTGAAAAAATGCATAATTTGTGAATTGACTCTATGTCGTATGATAACTTAAGATTGCCCTCAGGGATTTTAATCATTTTGATACTCAAGGTTTAACTTGATCAAAGGAAGCTCCCTTTTGTTTTTGAGGAAAATCTGAAAATGATTTTTTGGAAAAAACCTTGTTTTTATATGAAAAAGGGCACATTTTGATAATTAACTCTATGTCGTATGGTAACTTAAGATTGCCTTCAGGGATTTTAATGATTTTGATACTCTAGGTCGAACTTGACCGAAGGAAGCTCCCTTTCATTTTTGAGGAAAATTGGAAAATGATTTTTGGGAAAAAAACATGCATATTCTGATAATAAGCTCTATGTTGTATGATAACTTGAAATGACCATCACATATTTTTATAAGTTTTATGCACAGTGTTGGACTTAATCAAAAGAAGGTTCCTAATGATTTTTAGGCGAATCATAAAACATTTTTTGGGAAAAACTTAGTTTTAAATATGAAAAAATTCATATTTTGAGAATTAGCTCCGTTGTATGATAACTTGAAATGACCTTCACATATTTTTTTCGATGATTTGATTTAATCTGAACAGATGAGACATAAGTTGTCAAAACAGCCATATACAGAAACTAAATTTAAAATAACTTAGGATTTTGTTATTTACCTTTTTTCCCCAAAATTGTTTTATGATTTCCATAAAATTCTGCAAACAGGTTTTTGTGACACACAAGGGGGCGGGGCCCTTTCTGACTTTGTCATATTCTAGTTGCTTTTCTAATGCACTATAACTGTTATGTCTTTTGAGGTAGGCTTTTGATATTTTGCATGTAGATAGATCATTTGAAGACAATGTTTCATGAACCATGATTGGTGACCATTGACCTTTTTCTTCAAGGTCAGATAATTGCTTTTGGGTATTACAATCTGTTCAAATCTTGATGATGTGATTGTGTCCATACTTGTGTTGTGTTCACACTTGTACTGTGTCCATATTTATACCCCCGCAAACAAAGTTTTGGGGGGGTATATAGGAATCACCCTGTCTGTCTGTCAGTCCGTCTTTCCGTCTGTCCACACTTCTCGTAAGCGCAACTCCTCTTAAACCACTTGAAGGATTTTGATGAAACTTTACACAAAGGAAGGACACTATATGGAGATGTGCATGAAGGAATATAATTATTGTCCGAAACCAGGAAGGGGAGATAATTTGACTTTGACTTTTCATTGATTCTATATGTATTAGTTACCTCGTAAGCGCAACACCCCTTAAAACCACTGGAAGGATTTTTATGAAACTTAACACAAAGGAAGGATACTATATGGAGATGTGCACGAAGGAATATAATTATTGTTTGAAACCAGGAAGGGGAGATAATTGACTTTGACTTTTCATTGATTCCATATGTACGAGTTACCTCATAAGCGATAAGCGCAACTCCTCTTAAACCACTTGAAGGATTTTGATAAAACTTTACACAAAGGAAGGACACTATATGGAGATGTGCATGAAGGAATATGATTATTGTCCAAAACCAGGAAGGGGAGATAATTCGACTTTGACTTTTCGTTGATTCCCTATGTATGGGTTACCTCGTAAGCACAACTCCTCTTAAACCACTTGAAGGATTTTGATGAAACTGTACACAAAGGAAGGACACTATATGGGGATGTGCATGAAGGAATATAATTATTGTCCGAAACCAGCAAGGGAGATAATTGGACTTTGACTTTCGTTGATATCTCCTGCAATTATCTTTTTTTTTCCAAGAAAAAATTTAAGCATAGATATTGCGAAGTCAAACTGTTGGAGAGACATACTTTTTTCATAGTAATCCTCTTGAAAAGTTGTTTTCAAAGTGTTGTAATGAAATTTCTCTAATGCCTCTGATTTTTATGTAAAATGTCAGATAGGCTAAAAAAGAGTGAATTTCATATTTGTCTGATTTAAACAGAGTATTTTCATTGGAATCCTTGTGAAAAGTTCTTTCTTGAAGATTATATCATTGTCTCCATACTTGTATTGTGTCCACACTTGTATTTTGTCCACACCTGTATTGTGTCCACACCAACTTGTATTTGCACTTACCATATTGATCCAGGGTTCAATGAGCGGGGGGTATATTTGGCTGCCATTCGGCAACAGCTCTTGTTCATTCTGTATTGTATCCACACACACTTAAATTTGCACTTACATACAGCTGGCTCACAGAGATGGCTGCCATCTCTCCGATTTCTAGTTCTTTCTCCTGTTATAAAGGTGTATCTTAGTTGTGTGTCATCTATTTATGTTTGATCATTTTTATGCCCCATCAAGAATAGTAGGAGGCATATAGTTTTAGGGTCTATCCCTCAGCTCATTAGTCCATCCCAAATTAACTTTACCCCCAGGTTGAAGTTTTTTCTGTGAAGGATGTATGCTATTGTCATGAAACTTTATATTGATACACATTAGGGTAAAATTAAACAAATATCATAATACAGTTAAACCTGTCTATAGTGACCTTTCAAGGGACAAAGAAAAAAGGTCACTATAGACAGGTGGTCTTAATATACAGGTCCAAGCCAATCTTAAGATTGAAAACATCAACTACCTTAATGAATTGTTTCCAAAGTCAATAGCAAATGCAAGTGCTAGCTCCTTCAGTATTGGACCTGTAACATTAATTCCTCGCTTTGTAGCATCTTTTAACCATTCCACTCAGAGATCATTGATGTCCTCTTACCTGATGATGCGTCTTGTACATGGGTCTTCCAACCCCAAACATTTTTGCCACTTTATAGCCATGTTTTCCAATGTCTTAAAGATTTACTTCTTCCACTTTTTGATTTAAATCTAAAGGATTTTTCTTTTGGAAACCTTTCTTTTGAATTTGATTTTTCTTAGAAATTATGTCAACATTAACCACTCATGAATGAAAGTTATTTTTAATTCATTGATTCTTAATGGCCAATAACGAAATCTCATTCACCTACCATGAAATCTCGATGAAGACGATATCATTTGATTGAAATCTCGGTAAAAACGTATCTGACGAGAGCAAAAATATGTTAACATCCTGTTTTTGTTGAGCATCGAAAGTTGCTATGTAAAGGATTTAAGAGTCGTGCGGACTGTTTTTTTACAGTCGTTAGTCGCGTTAGACAGGTTGACGTTATTAAGAGGTCATCAAAGAGGGAATATTCTCGGGAGGGATGAAAAACGTCGCTATGAGCAGTTTGTCGTTATAGAGAGGGAGTCTCTATTACAGGTTCGACTGTAGAAATTTATCAATGCTTTCAACTTCATGCTTTACTGATCATAGAGTAAATGGGAACAGTATGAGGTTAAGCCTCAGTTTAAGTTTTTTTTCTGTGATGGATGTAAGCTATTATCATGAAACTTTATATAAATACACATTAGGAAATACATAATAAATGTTTACCAAGCCACCAACTTCATGCTTCAATGATCATGGAAAAAAGGTTGATACCTGTAGTTTGAGGTTTATCCATAGCCTGATGTAATTTTTTTTTTTCTTTGAAGGATGTATGCAGTTATCATTAAACTTGATTAAATACCCATTACGGTATAATTAAGCAAAAACCATTATAAAAGTTTATCCATGCAACCAAATTCATGCATTACTGATCATGAAATATAGCATTGTTCAAAACAGTTGCGAGGTGTGGCATTGTGTTTAATGGACACGTATTCTTGTTTATTTTAGTGGAGAAGAAGATGACATTGGAGCAAGTTTTTTTGGTGATGTTGGAACAAAAGCAGCTGTAGCTAGATTAATGAAAGGTATGGCCATAGGAAATTATCATATAAATTAATATTCCAATAAAATGAATTCATCAAGTAAATCAAGAAATCTCCAATGGCAATTAAGACTAAGTGTTAATCTTCAGATAAAGTCTGACCATGTTTAGTAAGTCTAACATACATGTTTTATGATCTGAGCTGTAATTTCATGAAATGTAAATCAAACAGAAAACCCCTTTAGACTAATTCCCTTCATTGTTTAATGTAGGATAAGGCTGCAAACAAAGATATAAGAATTATTTTAGAATAATCTTAAATTCACAAGGTGGAAAATATACATAAATGCCTTCCAATCATCACAGAAAAAAACTACGCAAACCATCCCTCAACAAAGGCTAATGGTTAAAGACAGGCACACAACAGATTTAAAAGGTAAAACACATTTGAATAGATCACAATAATGCCATATATGGGGGGTACCTTCAGCAAAAGACTTTTTAGTCAGGATTTATGTCAAAAGTCTCCCACTACATGTAATGGACACCACCTACAAATAAGAGGCTCAAAATACCTAGAACTGTCTGTTTTAACATCAACCATGGTAATCATGGCATGAGACAAATACAGTTTAGCTGTACATTGAATATAGATACCGGTAATACTCCTTGATTATTAAGGTAGTTCAGGGGAATAAAAATAAAACTATAGATTTTTCTAATTTTATTGTGATTGAAAGATTGTCCAACTTAAAAAAAACAATAAGTCACAGAACTCATTTTCAGAAGAAGCTTTGAAAAAGGCCAGATTTTGACCTTTTTAATATAGTGTATATAAGGAGGGATATATACTGTATATTTGTTTCTTATATGTAATAAATTTTGTAAAGGTTCCATGCTCAGTTCATTGTCATCTTAATTTGGCCTATATTAAGATGAGGTTGCTAGGTAGAATTCCAAGAAATAACTGGTCTTTGAGACCTTCAGGAACTATACCAATATTGAAATCAAAAGTTTTTTATGCCCTGCGATGAAAAGCCGGGGGGTGGGGGGCTGGGGCATATTGTTTTAACCCTTGTCTGTCTGTTCGTTCGTTCGTCCATCCGTCCGTCTGTCTGTATGAATGAAAAACACAAGTATTCAAGTTTTTTTAGAAAGTTTGCAAACAAATTCCAAATACTTCAAAGGAATCTAACTTACAATAAGTAGATGTGCACACACATATCTTTTGGAATATACAAAATGGCTGTGGTTGCAATGGAAACTGAAAAAAAGGCGAGAAAATTCAAAGTGCCTCAAATTTGATGAAACTTTACCAAAAGGATGTCTAGCACCCATAGAAATGATTTTGGGTCTCAGAATTTTCAAAATGGCTGTCATTGCAATGGAAATTGGAAAAAGGCAGGAAAATTCAAAGTGCCTTAAAATGGATGAAACTTTACAGGAAGATTGCTTAGCACCCATAGAATTGATTTACCGGCTCAGAACTTCCCTTTTATATATTTTGGAAAAAGGGCAGGTATATCATTGTGTCCATACTTGTACTGTGTCAACACCTGGATTGTGTCAACACACACTTAAATTTGCACTTGTGATATTGATTCAGGGTTCAATGAGCGAGAGCATAATTGGTTGCCATTAGGCGACAGCTCTAGTTTTTACAATGACTGTTTTCAATGAAATGTATGCAAAAAAGTGTGATTTTCTAGTAGGATTCCAAAAAAAATAACTGGTCTTTAATAGTTTGATGAAATTTATCAGAACTGGAATCAAAAGATTTTTGTAATTTTACGATTGAAAATGATCATTATAATTGTGAGGAATTGAAAAATAATATGGTTGCTAGGTAGAATTCCAAAAAATAACAGGTCTTTGAGTGTTTCAGGAAACTTACCACAAGAAGAATCAAAGATTTTTGCAATTTGACTTTTGAAAATGGTCAATATAACTGAAAGGATCTGAAAAAGTTATGGTTGCTAGGTAGAATTCCAAAAAATAAGTGGTCTTTGGGAGTACCAAGAATGTTAACCAAAACTTGAATCAAAAACTGTTGCAATGTTAATTGTTGCTAAGAAGAATTTCTTTAAAAAATCACTTGTCTTGGAGAGTTTCAGGAAATTTACCAAATTTGGAACCATGTTTTTAAATTTTTAAATGTTCAAAAGTATGTTTGGTACAAAACAATTGCTAAAAGTAATAATTGGATGAAAAAATTATTGGTGTTTGATATTTTCATGAAATTTACCAAAGTTATAACCGGAATCCAAATTCCAACAGCATGTTACACATCTACCACCTTTATGCAGATATGTCAATTCTAATGCCATTCTTTTAAGATTCAAAGAGTTTAATCAACTTCTCAACAACTAACATTGAAATTTTTTTTAGCAAAAAACTAGGTAAAAATATGGAAAAAAATACAGAAAAACTGAAAGAAAAAAAATCCAATTTTTTTCAGCTAGAGGTAATTTTCTGACTGTCATCTAAATTTCAACCACTTTTTTGGAAATTCAAATAAGATTTAACAACTTCATTTGACTTCTAAAAAACTTTTAACCATAAATTTCTTGCACAAAAAAACTATAAATACAGAAAACAAAATATTTTAGCTGGAGGTAATGCTTTGACCATTTTCTAGCTCATGTCCAAATTTTGAATGATTTCATAAAAGTTTGATGAAGATATTGATGTTTAGAAAACTTTAACCACAGGGTTAAAATAGATGTTGACGATGACGATGCCGATGGCGGAATTTTGGATTGCTATGTCTAGCTTTCACGACTTTCATCGCAGTTGAGACAAAAATGAAAATGTTGAAAAAAAAAGTTAAGAAATAATTTATGGCAGGTATATGGTTATTGGAAATTTAACCATGGGCTGGGCCTTTATATTCGAATTTAACCCTGAGCGTTAGCGAGGGGTTAAATTTACGAATATAAAGGCCTAGCCCATGGTTAAATGACAATAACCATATACCTGCCATGAATTATTTAGATTCTAATGTGACAGAAAACGCAATTTTCCATTCTGAAGTGACCTAAGAGAAGGCGGATTTCCCGTTTCCATTGCAGTCTGTGTAAATGACGTCACAATACACAATCTGACGTTTTCAAACAGATGCAAGTTCAAAATCCAAATCGAAAGCAAAATAATACACATTTACGTATCTAAATGGCATTATTTAGTTAAAGAATATGCTTAAAATTTATTTCCTTCACAAACTCAGGCAAACAAAATCAAAAACATAATTGTTTTACGTCTCTTTATTCTTATTCCGATACCATTTGCGCATGTGCGAAATGTATGGTTATCGAGTATTATACTAGTTGACGTTTAACTAGAGCCATGTTAGAATATTAAAGTTATCACTTTAGAAATGAAAATTAGGGGTTAAGGTTGCCAAAAAGATATATTATACAAATGTATTTTGAATGCTCTCTGAAGAAATGTTGCTTATCTGATTTAATACATTAGCAGTTAACACCACAAAATTGTTTTGACATTTCAATGGCAAATTCCAATTTATATCAGATGCACAAGATGAATAGGATCAGTAAGTCTCGTTCTACTTTCATTTTATAAATCCGGAAACTTATGATGTCACTATGTAGAACGCACATTTAATCAGTCAACCTATTCACTTCTGGGATATTTTTCTCAACGTCACAAAGTCGGGATTGATTAGAAGCTTTACATTGGGATATCTACCATAGCTGGAAGAGCCTGGTTGATAGAGACTATGCGGCTTCAAGAAAATGGCTATTTTTATTTAATTTCTAACCAATTTAAGGTAATTAAGGTCATAATTCATTAATTTAAGAATATGCTGGTTCATAGAAAATGAATTCCATGGTTAATTTGATCTGTGAATTGAAAACCCCATCATTCCCCAATAGTACTATATAAGTTATGGTACCTGGGAAACATGTTTCTCATTTATTCACGTTGGTCATGTGACGAGACTTACAGACCCTATTGCAGATGTATGAAGACAACAGAACTATCTTTGAATGGGGTTCAGAGGACAGTTTCCAATGTTTTTATATCATGTATATTATGTTTAATTTTTCTCATTATTAGATTTAAAGGTTATGAAGAAAGAAGCAAGTCAGTTTGGTCTAGATGGAAATCCAAGAGGAGATAACTTATTTATATGGGTATGAGTTATACTAGTCAAACCCCCGCAGGATCGCTGTAGTATAGAAATACAATGTAGGACCTATGAACTAAGGCTGTTGTCTACAACCTCTCCCAAGTTGGATATCCGCAATCTTGCAGGATTTAATTATACTATATTGTTAATTGGAAAAATAAATGTGCTCATGATAAATAATGTTTAAATTTTTCAACAGAAAGGATTCATTTAGATCAAAAAGGTAATTTTTTCTCTATCAGCTTAACATATATTTTGGTATATGGATTTCAAAATGTTTTTATTTGATCTGCAATGAAGCAACATAAGTTGTTAAAATGGCAATATGCAGAAACTAAATTGACAGTAACTTTGGTATTTTGTTATTTAAAATGATGAAATATATGATGTTATTGTAAATTGATACAAAACAACCTAAAAAGCAAACTAATCATACAAAACGGTCATGTATAGTGCAAGGTCACATTATTTATACAGTATAACTAGTGATTTTGTTTCTTTTTTCAGGATATCAAGTTAAAAGATTTTCCTCCTGAGTCAAAGTTAGGTAAAAATTTGAAAGAATATTCCGAAAAATATAAAAGAGAAGTAAGTAGAACCCTGTTTATAGTGTAAATATACAATGTCTAAGGATAATGGTTCTTCTGTAATTTGTTCTTTTATGTTTAGATGAATAAGTTGAGACCAGCTCTCATACACTTTTATCGGTAATTTTCTTTGATCTATAGAGACTGATAATATCAGTATCACCGAATTAGACATTATCATGAAATTATTGGGTCAGTGTGAAGACGTCATGTGCCTGTTGCTATGCTGACGTCATGCTTTGGTACTAATTGTCATGTTCATAGGCTTAATACATTGAATGAAGAATACATATAGATTATTGCAACAAACAATAGGTTAACAGTGCTAAAATGGAAATCTCAATTTATTATAGAGTTCTATTCACCATTTTGTGAATTACCGATAAAAGAAATATAGGACATATTGTTTTTGATACGGACTTTATTATGGCGTAACGCATCAAGCTCGCCATAACGGGCTCACTTGATACTGGCCGTGATAAAGTCAGCATCAAAAACAAAATGTCCTATATTCCATATGTATTGCATCATAAATTGACCAACCTGAAACGTTATGTTGATAAAACAATCTTGACCATGGCCAAACACTACAAATCTCCTGAAGTAATAGTAAACTGCTTTGATGCTGCTTACACATGAAAGGTTTCTAGGTATTTAGAATAACATATTATGGAAGTAATTACAGTCATTCAAAATCAAAGTAGGAACCTTGATATCTTTCACTGATGTTAGAAATTCTTGATCCTATATAAAAGCTATTCTTCGACTTCACAGAGCTCAACATGAAACAAATATTGAATTATTTTCACTGTTAAAAATCTATTTTTTTCTAAATTAAAAGAGTGAAACTTCCAACTGGCTTTTGTGCATTGCCAAGCAACAGTAAGTTGTGCCACAAAAAGACCACAAAAACAAAAAGACTTACAAAACGGGACACAATCACCACAAACAATTAAAGTGCAAGCAGTGTGAACTGTCACAAAAAAATTGTAATAATAAGGTGTCCTGTAAGGGTAAGCATTACCTGCTCTATGTAAGATACTCCTCACATTACCATTGAAGATTCATTGTATATTTTATATATGTCAGTCATATAATAATAATCCAACTGTAAATGCAATGCCCAATTTCATTGGTTAATTTCATGACAACCAAAGAAGTTATTTTTATGCCCCACCCACGAATGTGGAAGGGGCATATAGTGTTACCCTTGTCCATCCTTCCCTCCGTCCGTCCGTACATCCGGTTAAGTTTTGCGTTTAAGTCGATTTCTCAGAAACTGTAAGGTATAGAACAATGATAGTTGACCAGTAGGTAGATCTTGGATAGTACTACATAGTTCACTAGGCAGTTTGACACTTTGACCTATATTTCAT
>MJUU01069939.1:24863-36704 GCA_002080025.1 Modiolus philippinarum | reverse complement strand
TAGAAATGGCATTTCAGTATCAAAATACAGAAATATAACATACCGACTGTTTTGGCCAAAATATTGGCACCAGCTGGCTAAAACTTCAATCTTTACCTCAAATTCATCAAACATACATGTTTTGCATCAATTAAGGCTATCAACAACTTTTTATAACATGTTTCAAAATTTTCGCATATTTTGTGTTAAGGTTAGAAACCACCAATTCATTTTTTTAACAATTTCAACTGAAATTCCCCATATTCAAATCTGTCTGGACAATTTATCTTAAGTTTAACCTGTATGAAACCATATATTTTCCGAAAGGTGCATATCTCGTCAACATCATATCTAAATTTCAGCATACCTTTAAAGCCTTCCAAGAGAGTTCCGAAGGTTGGAAAACCCCTATCTATAAATATACACTATTACGGCCAAAACATGACGCACTGATAGTATACCGGAAAACCCCTATGATAAGTACTCAAAGGATCATTCTAGTCAATTAACTTTGGTCTCAAAATAAGCCTGATACATCAATGTTCAAACAGGTGTATCATATGTTTCATTCCGACATTTATTTTCAAAGAGGCAAGAATTCAAAAGTATATTTAGATTCTAAAAGAGCTACTTTTTCATTTGTTCTAAGCGCTGATTGGCTGAATTGGTGGTTTGACACCTTTATACACCACAATCAAGTCCTGAACGGACCAAATAATATGAGGAAACAGGGTATCTGTGATGACCACTAGACATAAAACGGGATGGTAAAAATTGTTGAAAATTGCTGAAAGTCGACATGAACATGTGTAGTTTAAAAACTGAAAATATTGAGAAAATTAAACGAGAGGAAAATTTTGGGCTTCCCCAGGTGTACCCCTTTAAACCCAACCATATACTTACCTGCGGAACCATAGCTCTTAAAGTCCTTGTGCTGATTTTTTTTACAGTTGCGGACCATATATAGTTAGCGACCTTTTTTAAGCCCTTGTGAGACCACATCTTGAGATCGCTGCGTCAGTCTTAACTCCGTACAGATATTGGCATATTTAAAAAACAGAAAATGTGCAAAAGCGAGCTACCAAACAAATCCTGTCAATTAAAAATATGAATTACAAACAAAGGCTAGGGATTCTGAAATCTTAAAATGCTAACACCAACATATAGTAGTGCTGGAGGGGACATAATTGAGGTTTTCAAAATATTAATCTAGATTTATGACAATTAGGCAACACGTGGAATGTTCGAATTGAATAAGGTCACTCAAAAAGTTAATAATTAAAAAAAACATGTAAGTTAAACGTCTGCAGGTACTCCTTCACAAATAGGGTAGTTGATATGTTAATTAGCCTGCCAGAACATTTAGTATCTGCAAAAACAGTCAAGGAATTTGGAATAGGCTTAGACAAACACTGGAAACATCAACACGCCAAATACAATTTTACAATGGACAAGACCAAAAAGGACAACATCCGGACGTCGCATAAATTCGCCTACATGTACTAGAGTAACAGGTGGATGTGTAACAACTCTCTAATGTATATGCATTAATTGTGTGACATTTTTTGAATGTCTTTGTGTCATTGATGCAGAGTCATCCACAAGTAAAGTCGAGTTTATAGATTTTATCGGCATTTTCAAATTTCTGCATGAGTAGGAATGTTTTTTCTTTTCTTGGAATGCGAGATAGTAGAAGAAATAACTAAATACCGAAGTTACTGTGAATTTATTTTCTGGATATGCGCATTTCGACAACTTATGTCTCTTAAGTGCAGATAAAATCTAAACGTTTGGAAGATCATAGAATCAAATATGTTGAAAACTGATAGAGAACAAATACCCAATATGATCTAAATGTAAAGCCAAAATCAGCTAAGGACAGAGCTTTGCGTGAGGGAGATACTCCTAAGTTTTCAACGAAATTTTCAAAAATTTAGATATTGCAAGTTCGAAATAATATCGATCGGCTTTCGGGTCAGCACCGAAGTACTGACTACTGGGCTGGTGAATACTCTCGGGGACTAACAGTCCACCAGCAGTGGCATCGACCCAGTGGTAACAAATAACTAAATACCGAAGTTACTGTGAATTTATTTTCTGCATATGGGCATTTCCACAACTTATGTCTTCAGTGCAGATAAAATCTAAACGTTTGGAAGACCATAAAATCAAATATGTTGAAAACTGATAGAGAACAAATACCCGATGTGATCTAAATGTAAAGCCAAAATCAGATAAGGACAGAGCTTTGCGTGAGGGAGATACTCCTAGTTTTCAACGAAATTTACAAAAAATTAGATATTGCAAGGTTCGAAATAAAATCGATCGGCTCTCGGGTCAGCACCAAAGTACTGACTAATGGGCTGGTGAATACCCTCGTGGACTAACAGTCCACCAGCAGTGGCATCGACCCAGTGGTAACAAATAACTAAATACCGAAGTTACTGTGAATTTATTTTCTGCATATGGGCATTTCCACAACTTATGTCTTCAGTGCAGATAAAATCTAAACGTTTGGAAGACCATAAAATCAAATATGTTGAAAACTGATAGAGAACAAATACCCAATATGATCTAAATGTAAAGCCAAAATCAGCTAAGGACAGAGCTTTGCGTGAGGGAGATACTCCTAGTTTTCAACGAAATTTACAAAAAATTAGATATTGCAAGGTTCGAAATAATATCGATCGGCTCTCGGGTCAGCACCAAAGTACTGACTAATGGACTGGTGAATACCCTCGTGGACTAACAGTCCACCAGCAGTGGCATCGACCCAGTGGTAACAAATAACTAAATACCGAAGTTACTGTGAATTTATTTTCTGCATATGCGCATTTCGATAACTTATGTTATATATTACATATTGCAAGGTTCGAAATAAAATCAAAATAAAAGAAGTGTCCAAAACATCGGAAGTGTATGATGAAGAATCATTCATATCCATGAGCCCATAATTAATAATGTGTGATGGTGTTTGGTCATCAAACAATTTGTCAATTTAAAATCATTTGGATATTTTAAATTACGGATAATACCAAATCTTGATCACCGCCACCAAAGGGACCTCAATGACACACTTTGGAAAGCCCGGTAGAAACTCATTATCACTTATAAAAATGAACTATATAGATCCTCCGAAAATCTGATAACCAACGGCTATAATTGAATACAAATATTTTAGATCATGGTAAAGTTTTTTCTGTTTGAAAACTATCAATCAAGTGCCATTTTCCCCAACTTAACCAAATATTGATTTATTGATAGTAGGTAATCAGTCAGATCGAACATTTGAACTTGAGGTTTGGGTCTTCAAGAAAAGTTATGTTTTCATTGCTTTGATGCGATTCGTGCTGGTACTGTTCAGAAATATAATACAAATATCTTTTACCACTTATATATAATAAGGTACAAAATCAGAAACTTTACGCGTACATACTAAAAAAATGACACAGGAACTTGCATGTTTCTTGAAAAAAAAATGAAAGACTCAACTTCTGGATTAAAATTTTCTCACAAACCTGACGAGTTTCGATGAGAGTTTTTTGAATTCCGAAAAAAGATATCAATTACAGCAGCGGAGTCAATCTGGTTCGTCTGTTTAAGCAATTATATTTAATGAATGGATTTATTTTTTTCCTTCTTGGTGTTAAGAAAATCGTATTTTTGTATGAAATTTAGTAAAGTAATATATCTGCTATTTAGACGGACTTTAGAGATCATTTAACCTTTGCAATCTATTAGCAGTAAGATATCAATGGAAATAAAATCATAATGACGTCATTACTAACATAACAAAAATTTACGTCACAAATGAAATTTGATGTGTCACATATGGTCCGCGTCAAAACAGGTCACTGGACGATATATCAGTATAATATAACGTGAAGTATTTTAATTCCTATTTAAATTGTATCAATAAAGTAACCACTATTCCAAGAATTATTTTGAGAATTATATTTAAACAAATTTCATTTTAGGCACAGACCAATTGATTTTCAGGGGCCTTGTATTTTTACTCGAACCTGGAATTTTTTTCACCCGCTCTACTTAGATTATTTCTTTCCTACTATGCTAGAAAATTTTGTTGAGTCACCCATTTTCGCTATTGGACCAGCTCAACCCAGATGCAGGTCAGATAACTTTGTCTGTCTGTTTATTTTTTTCTAAATTTGGCGCAGGGGACACTCAGCTGTTTTTAACTTGACTAAAGTGACTATCGAAAACAAACGGGTGGTCAATTTCAAACGTTTGTTATAAAGTACAAAAAAAAAATGTCGGGGCAATACAGTTGATACGTAAGGTTCACGTATCTCTTATTTAGATTTTATCCCTCAAAATGACAAATATAAGGGGAACAACAGAAACTACTAGATCTATATATTTTGTGGACTTACAATTCGTCTTTAACGAGAATGATCATCTCATTACTAAAATATACGACAAAGGGGATTTAAATTTCAATATTATCGCTTTCACCACCATGCACAGTAATATTACAATTTTTCCTAATAGGTATCAGCCCCTTGTGGAAAAGTTTATGTTTTGATAGTATCCTTATTTTACTTTTGGAAATATTGCATTTCTTTCTATGATTTGAAAACAAATAACGATTTCACACAAACAACTTTATATTTTTAAATGACCGTATATATTGTGAATAAAAAGATATGGAGAAAATGCAAATGAAACAAAATCTCTACAAAAACATTGTAAAAACAAGCAAAGGAACAACGCTTTTAATGTCGTTCTTCATCTTGAAGTCACCATGAAGCCTTCAACAATGAGCTTTGCTCATACCTCATAGTAAGTTCAAGACGGCCCCCTAGCACCGTTATAAGCTGAAATCTTTGCAATTGTCGAGCAACGCTACATCCATGTCTTCATTGGTCATGGGTACGGGATGGTCAACAAACATCAATTAAACTGGCAAAGTGCTATAACAATAATTGCCATCCTTTGTCCGACAAAAGCACTAGTGTCTTAAGCTAGTGGACGATTACAACATATAGACAAACACATGGCACTCATCAAGTCGAATGTAAGAAATCTTGGCGTTATAAAATAGTTAGATGTGGGCACATAAAACAAGTGGTCAGGATTACATTTCGAAATTACAAAAATAAATGCCAAAATTTGAAAGTATGAATAGTATATCCATAGGAGAAATTCACAAGTAAACCATAACTGAAAAATATAGAGAGCATACATCTCTGTGTATATTTTCAGACTTTACTTGTCCAAATGTTCAATGCAATCCTCAACACTTGGTAGAGTGCCTGATAGATCCTTGTTCGGTTGAACCATGTCAATCTGTTCCACAAAGCACCTGCTGGTAAGGTTAAACAGAGTCAATAAATCAAGGCCATGCTATTGACGTTTATTTTACTTTTATTCCTCCACAAAGAGTCTGGATATATCTTGATGAGCTAATTACGGTGACTATATTTTTTTCGGTACGTTAAGGTGTCTGCAGGGTTTTATTTTCCTTTTATAGAATTTTATTGATTTTATGTTTAGAAACATTATTGTATCACTGTTCAAAATATAAAATAAAATTTGGGGGCCGCTGCGCATTTAAGCGCAAAAACTGACAGTGGAAAATTCAGGATTTTTTTTAATAGAAATGATTGGAAAAAGGATTATATGAGTGCATAGCTGGAAAAGTTTGTTATAAACTTTGTTGATACTTTGCATGTGTTTTGAAATTCTTTTATAGTTTACATATAAAAAATGAAAATACCGTTAATATAAGAGAAAGGAATTGCGAAATGTTTATTTCTCTAGTGATATCTATGTTAAATTCTTTTATCAAATTATCCCCCTTGCATTATTTCTGTGTTTCCGTAAATCTAGCAACAGAATTAAAGCTCATATGTTTTAATTCACCTTTGGGTAATGGAAATATTGTAAAATATATAAGGAATAAAAAAATTTAATACTTTTAAACTTTCTTTACATTTTAAATGACAGTTTTATTAGATTTCTTAATAAATGAAACCTAAATTAACAAGTATTAGACAAATATAGCGGAATAATACCACTGAGACACATTAACTTCAGGTTTTGTTTCATTAATTTTTGCCGAGACTTGGTTTTTTATTTGTTAACTAGGGTAAACTTTTCCAATGTTCAGAGGTATAAATACTTCTTCAGTTCTGCCCCTTGAATTTGAGAAATTTTTACAAAAAAGGGCAAAGTATCATGTGATGTACCTTTAGAATTTTAAGAAAAAATACCTGCTGATTGCAACGTTAAACATATGATATATTGTTCTAATAAATGGTGATATAGAAGTATTCAAATGAACTTCATTGTATTCATTCATTATGTTATCTTTCGTGTACTGAAGTTTCCATAGCGATGTGCATCGCTTTATCCCAATTTTTGCTAAGTCGCTGTTTGGTTATAATATTTCATTCAAAAAATCTGTCATCTTCCAAATTTCGATCAAAAATTAGCTCACAAAATGCTTAAGAAATTAATTTTCATATCCGGTATTATAGGAATTTCATTTAACAAAGGAATAAAATATATATATTCAAAATACACCGGTATTTTGGGTTTTTTTTGTTAAATAAACATGACTTTTGATATGGAAATACAAGATTGTAATAAGCATTATATCGCAACAATTTTTCAAAACTGGATCTTTAAAAATGTCTTTGGATGAATGTAGCCGTAACTTTGATTTTTGTTATTACTTTTAGCTAAGACTCAAAAAGGTCAGTTCGATCTATAAAAACATTGAGCGTTCATCGTCCGTTAGGCTTTATTTTTCATTTCCTCCTTTGTTACCACTGAAACAAATTGAACCAAACTTTAAAGGAATGGGGAATAAAAATATTTTACAAATTTTCTAATTTTTTTTCCGATCCGTTGAAACAACGCCAGTAGAATACATAAGGAAGGAAGTGATGATCACAAAAATCAATGTCCAAAGACATGGCAAAAAACGGTAACGGGGAAAACAAAGAGAAAAACAAGGACTTTAGACAGCCACAAGGCGTGGAAATAAAACAATGACATTGAGAACTAAATATGTATATGTAATAGTGTGAACTCCCATGAAAATTGGGAGAGACATCAGGTGCCCTGGAAGGGTAAGCATGCCCTGCTCCGCTAAGCGGCCCCCGTCACATTATCAGTGAGGCAATCCAGGGTTCAGTCAAAACCGGTTATGTCAATCCGTCAATACATGAAATCTAGCTACGATGTCCGTTTTCATTTGGAACACAGGCACTTAATATCTGTGTCATGATAACGGCCATAGTATTCCCGAAGGGATAAAAGTAACAAAAGGTGAACAAATCCCTCACTTTTTTTGGACAGTGGTTTGCTCTATTCAAAATATAGGAGTGCAAGCGCGGAGCATAGCTCAACGTTGGATTCTATGAAAAACATCGTCTTAATTATTTAATTATTTACTTAAAAAGTACGCAAGTAACTTAACTACATTATACTGATATGATGTCTGGAAGGTACTTTTCAACTTGTTTTCGTATTATGATGATCAAACAAAAACAAGGCCGCCAGTGCAAAAGATATTTCATTTGGCCCTAGAATGCGTTAGGAAAAATCATATCCTTACCATCTCCTCTGAAACAGCCGAAGAACAATACATCTCACTTACCCATTACTCATTCGTTCTGATCCTATGAAAGACATGACCGACCAAGAAAAAAACATATATTGATCACGTTTCAAGCCACTGAGCTAAATCAACCAAATTTACAAGAGTAGTTTTAATAAAACTTCGGCTATATGGGTTTATTTATGTAGTTTCTACAACGAGAACTTGTTGATTTTGAAATTTCTAACATCAACTTAAATAAATTTTGCAAATGTTTGAAAGCGAGGCTTTCCGAGAACAGACTTACGTAGAACGGTCATGGCTAGAACTGACATACATAGCAGTCATGGCTGGATCAAACTTTCAAGAACATGAAGAACGGTCATAGCAGACTAGGACTTCTCTAAGTTACCTTGGGAAAGGGTTATGTCTGCACCCCACTTTACTTGGTTGCCCAAAAATAGGATAATCTATCATTTAGAAATTTTCGCCTGTTTGAGAGGACTTGTAAAAATGCACATGACTGCAAACGTTTGTGAATGCTGTTAACGGCGATTTTTTCAATCTTGTATGATTATTCCTGATTTATATAACCACATATGATAAAGATTACAGAAAAAATTAAAAAGAAAATTGTTCAGAGAACAATTGCAAGGTCTTTCCCAGTCAATGTTGTGTTTAATGTTATGTTCTGTCATGTCACATGTTTAAAATCATCTTGATGAGATGCACATTGTCTCCAATATATAAGAGTAGCCATTTCTAATCGTTTTAAAGATTTAACAATAAAAAACCGTAAAAATTGGCTATGACCTTGACCGATGACCTTTGACCTTGGGATCAAATTGTAGGTCTCTTCTTGCTGATTAATTTGACATGTTACATGACCATACTATCTATAAAGGTTTAAAAGTTATACGCAAAAAACCTATTTCTGAAACGCGTCAAGGGCAATAACTCTTCTGGGAGTCATCGGAGAGCTTCGGTACAAATGAATCAAATGTAGCCCTTGACATGGTGAACATTTTTGCTGATATAATTTTTCAGCTATCTATTACGGTTATTGAGTTTATATGCTAACAAGGTCAAAGGTTAAGGTCAAAGGTCACCGATGACCTTCAACCTGGTACTCAAATTGAAGGTCTTTTCATGCTGATCACTTTAAACATATATGTTTACTATATTATCTTATATTATAACCAATTACCGAAAACGCGTCAAGGGCTATAACTCAAAAACGGTTCCTCGCAGAGTTTTTGTTGCATTGAATCAAATGTAGATCTCAATGAGAGGAACATTTTTGACATATAATGTTTTCATAAATTTTTTATCGTTTGCGAGTTATCGCGATAACAATATTTCGAATTTTTTTTACCCCTTTTTGTAATCAGAGCCATCAAAGCTACCCGGAAACAAAATTTCATCAAAATCCGACAACTTTTATAAATTTGCATAATTAGGGGTCAGAAACGCGTAACCGGGCTCGCGACCCAAAAAATTGTTTTTGCATGACAAATCCTGAGAATGAATGAAACATTTTCCCCACCTCAGATTTTTTATATCGGTAACGGTTTTTTAGTATATCTGCTAACAAGAAAAACCATGGTCGGGGAGAGAACTCTGTTACTGAAAATAGATTTTGCTCGTTGGGTGATTTCGAAAGAGATTTTCCAACTTCTAATTACTACACGAAGTTTCGTAATGATACGTCAAAAGGTTTTCCGTACCGAGGCCTTACGGAAGAAAAAGAATAATAATAATAATAATAATAATTAAAAGGACAATTGTTCAGAGAACAATTGCAAGGTCTTTCCCAGTCAATGTTATGTCTTATGTTATGTTTTGTAATGTCACATCTTTAAAATCATCTTGATGAGATGCACATTGTCTCTAATATATTAGAGTAGCCATTTCTCATCGTTTTGAAGATTTTATGATAAAAAAATCCAAAAATTTTGCTATGACCTTGACCGATGACCTTGATGAACTTTGACCTTGGGATCAAATTGAAGGTCTCTTCTTACTGATTAATTTGATATGTAACGTGACCATACTATTTGTAAAGGTTAAAAAGTTATACGCAAAAAACCTATATCTGAAACGCGTCAAGGGCAATAACTCTTCAGGGAGTCATCGGAGAGCTTCGGTCCGAACGTGACAAATGTAGCCCTTGACGTGATGAACATTTGTGCTGATATACTTTTTCAGCCATCTATTACAGTTTCCGAGTTCATTTGATAACAAGGTCAAAGGTCAAGGTCAAAGGTCACCGATGACCTTCAACCTGGTACTCAAATTGAAGGTCTTTTCATGCTGATCACTTTAAACATACATGTTTACTATATTATCTGTAAGCGTTTTAAAGTTATTCGCAAAAAACCGATTTACCGAAACGCGTCAAGGGCAATAAATCAAAAACGGTTTGTCGCACAGTTTTCGTTCTATTGAATCAAATGTAGATCTCAATGAGAGGCACATTTTTGCAATATAATGTTTTTATAAATTTTTTATCGTTTCCGAGATATAGCGAGAACAAAATTTCGAATGGCGGCCATTTTGAAAATGGCGGACAAAAATTCTTTTTGACCAACCAGAAATGTAGATCTTTATGAGAGGAGTATTTTTGCAACAAAATGTTTTCATCAATTTTTTATCCTTTCCGAGATATCGCGATAACAAAATTTCGAATGGCGGCCATTTTGAAAATCTCGGACGAAAATTTTTTTTTGACCAACCAGAAATGTAGATCTTTATGAGAGGAGTATTTTTGTAACACAATGTTTTCATAAATTGTTGGTCGTTTCCGAGATATCACGATAACAAAATTTCGAATGGCGGCCATTTTGAAAATGGCGGACGAAAAAAATTTTTTGACCCCATATTTGTAATCAGGGCCATGAAAGCTACCTGGAAACTTAATTTCATCAAAATCCGACAACTTTGAGAAATTTGCATATTTAGGGGTCAAGTACGCGTAAACGGGGTCGCGACCCCAAAAAATTTTTTTGCTTGACAAATCATCCTGAGGATGAGTCTAACATTTTCCCCACCTCAGTTTTTTTTATATCGGTTACGATTTATGAGCAAACATGATAACAAGGTTTTCGGTCTTCAGGGAAATAACTCCGTTACTATTGCAAGGTCTTTCCCAGTCAATGTTGTGTTTAGTGTTATGTCATGTCACATGTTTAAAATCATCTTAATGAGATGCACATTGTCTCCAATATTTTAGAGTAGCCATTTCTAATTGTTTTAAAGATTTTACGATAAAAAAACGTAAAAATTGGCTATGACCTTGACAGATGACCTTGATGACCTTTGACCTTGGGATCAAATTGAAGGTCTCTTCTTGCTGATTAATTTGATATGTTACATGACCATACTATCTGTAAAAGTTTAAACGTTATACGCAAAGAACCTATTTCTGAAACACGTCAAGGGCAATAACTCTTTAGGGAGTCATCGGAGAGCTTCGGTCCAAATGAGACAAATGTAGCCCTTGACATGATGAACATTTTTGCTGATATACTTTTTCAGCCATCTATTACAGTTTCCAGGTTCATCTGATAACAAGGTCACAGGTCAAGGTCAAAGGTCACCGATGACCTTCAACCTGGTACTCAAATTGAAGGTCTTTTCATGCTGATCACTTTAAACATATATGTTTACTATATTATCTGTAAGCGTTTAAAAGTTATTCGCAAAAAAAACGATTTACCGAAACGCGTCAAGGGCTATAACTCAAAACCGTTCGTCGCACAGTTTTTGTTCCATTGAATGAAATGTAGATCTCAATGAGAGGAACATTTTTGCAATTTAATTTTTTTATAAATTTTTTATCGTTTCCGAGATATCGCGATAACAAAATTTCAAATGTCGGCCATTTTGAAAATGGCGGACGGAAAAATTTTTTGATCCCCATTTTGTAATCAGGGCCATAAAAGCTACCTGAAAATTAAATTTCATCAAAATCCGACAACTTTCAGAAATTTGCATACTTAGGGATCAAAAACGCGTAACCGGGGTCACGACCCAAAAACATTTTTTTGCTTGACAAATCATCCTGAGGATGAGTCCAACATTTCCCTGCCTCAGTTTTTTTATATCGGTTACGATTTATGAGCAAACATGATAACAAGGTTTTTGGTCTTTGGGGAGATAACTCCGTTACTAAAAATAGATCGGTTTCACAGGGTCAGTGGCTTCGTCCCCTTCCTAAGTCGATTAAGTGTACCAAGTATCAAATTGATATGTCGCGACACTTTTTCGCTATGGGCGGCAGAAAAAAAAAA
>MJUU01069939.1:0-13553 GCA_002080025.1 Modiolus philippinarum | reverse complement strand
GTTGAAATTTTGACGTATTTTGGCGGCCATCTTTGAAATTGTGGCCATTTTGAAAATTTTAAACGCACAGCATACAACTTCAGATGGTGATCCAACTTTGTGCAAAGTTTGAAATCAATTGGTCCAGCCATTTCAAAATAATCGCTCGGACAAGAATTATTGGAAGAATAAGAAAATTAACTAGATTTGCAATTGCAAGCAATAGCCGATGTCACCCCAGACAACTAATTCGATGATTCCATGTTGTTCGCAGCGTTTAAATCTACCTAGAAATCAATTTTCGTTGAATTCCGACAAAGTTGAAATTTTCACGTATTTTGGCGGCCATTTTGAAAAAAATTTTTGCAAAAAAAATCTTCTCCTTAGGTTGATCTAACTTCATACCAAGTTTCATTTCATTACATCGAGCCATTTAAAAATAATCCTTCTGACAAAATTATTGGAATAATAATAATAATAATAAAAAGAAGAAGAAGAATAATAATCAGAAGAAACGTAGAATAACAACATGTCACCCCGACAAAGTCTGGGGTGACATAAAAAAGAATAATAATAATAATCAGAAGAAACGTAGAATAACAACATGTCACCCCGACAAAGTCTGGGGTGACATAATAATAATAATAAGAATAATAATAATCAGAAGAAACGTAGAATAACAACATGTCACCCCGACAAAGTCTGGGGTGACATAACTAAGGACGGAGTATCTCCCTCTTGCATAGCTCTGTCCCTAGCTGATTTTGTTTTTGCTATTTCGATCTTATTGGTTATTTGTTTTCTATCAGTTTTACCCGCATTTGGGTTTATGGACTTTCAAATATTTTGATTTTATATGCACTGAAGAGACAAAAGTTGTCGAAATGCTCATATGCAGAAACAAAATTCGCAGTATCTTCTGAATTTTGTTAATTAGCAATAAGCAACCCATCATTTTCTGACTTAGCTAGCGTTGTGACAGGTGCCACTTGTTGAATAAATCATGCTTACCCTTCCGCAGCATTTAATGATAACTCCACTAACTGAATGGGTTCAAAACGTAATAGTGCCTTAGTTTTGACGCGTTCTTGTTTAAAATGCTTTGCCCCAATCTTAACTAAATATAGATAATGTAAGAAAACATAATAAACATGTAGAACACTACAATATTGCTGTAAAATTTTAAACTGTTATTGTGGGTTTTTTTTTTGTTTTTGTTTTGCTTTATTTCTTTTTTTTCTGTTATGTTTTTTTTTTGTTTTTTTTGTTTTTTTTTTCTTTTTGCGATAAGAAGAGCCTCTTTTTGCCGATAACAAATAAACATCATCTGAGAAAAAAAAATGGTCAAAATAGAAAGTAAAATGTCTTTTATAATTTTTTTCTGGTAATTGATGATCGTAAAGCCCGTAAGTGCGTCTACTTAACATAACAAATAAATTGTTGCAACTGTAGACACAGCTTCTAATAACATGTTTTTGTATGAGAAGCACATTATTACAACCGCCTCTTCATAAAACTAGGCATTGATCACAATTCACCAGATAGTAGTCTTATTTGAAAGAGATGAAATGCTTTCCAATTACAGGTTATTCATGTACTCTGAATATTCAAACTAATAGGTGAAATCAAGATCTGTCATTCCTATAATTAGTACCAAAATTGCAAAGAAAAAAACTCCAAGAAAACAAAAACATTAAAAAAAAATAAAAATTAAAAAAATATAAAAATTAAAAACAACAAAATAAATAAATAAGTAAAAACATAAACAAAACAAATACAACAACAACAACGAAAAAGCAGAAAATAAAAACAAAAACAATGAAAAAAGGTCAATCAGAGCTTGCAATCCCCCCGCTCACCTTTTTGGAGCCATACTAAAGTTTGGTTTTGAAAATGTATATATAGGAATAATCATGTAAATTTTATTTAAAATTAAAGATTTTTGCAGTCTTACTATTGAAAACAATTCCAATTATTGCAAAGAATTGAAAAAGATATGGCTTTTAGGTTGAATTCCCCCAAAAAACTGGTCTTTGAGGATTTCAGGAAATTTAATCGAACAAAAGCAGAAGATTTTAGCAGTCTTTCTATTGAAAACAATGATTCGTAATATGAGGAACTAAAAAAGGTATGGTTCCTAGGTAGAATTCCAAAAAATAACAGGTCTTTGAGAGTTTCAGGAAATTTACCAAAATAAGAATCACAGATTTTTGCAGTCTTTCTACTGAAAACAATTATTCTTAATGTAAGGAAGTGAAAAGGGTATGGTTGCTACGTAGAATTCCAAAAAATAACAGGTCTTTGAGAGTTTCCGGAAATTTACCAAATTAGAATCAAGGTTTTTTGCAATTTGAGTTTTGAAAATGATCATCATTACTGTCAGGAATGGAAAAATATATGGTTGCTAGGTAGAAGTCCAAAAAATAACAGGTCTTTCAGGAAATTTACCAAAATAAGAATCAAAGTTTTTTGCAATCTGACTATTGAAAATGATTATCATTATTGTAAGGAATTAAAAAAAGATATAGTTGCTAGGAAGAATTCCAAAAAATAACAGGTCTTTAAAACTTTCAGGAAATTTACCAAAATAAGAATCAAAGTTTTTTGCAATCTTGCCATTCAAAATGTTCATCACTACTGTAAGAATTGAAAAAGATATGGTTGCCAGGTAGAATTCCAAAAAATAACAGGTCTTTAAGACTTTCAGGAAATTTTCCAAAATAAGAATCAAAGTTTCTTGCAATCCGACTTTTGAAAATGATCATCATTATTGTTAGGAATTGAAAAAGATATGGTTGCTAGGTAGAATTCCAAAAAATAACAGGTCTTTAAGACTTTCAGGAAATTTATCAAAATTAGAATCGAAGTTTATTGCTATCTGACTATTGAAAATAATCACTGATAAAACAAGTCACCAAAAAAGATAGGGTTGCTAGGTAAAATTCAAAAAAATAATGGGTCTTTGAGAGTTTCGAAATTTACCAATATAAGAATCATATTTTTGAAATTTAAGTGTTTATACGTCTAGCTGATGACATTAAAGAGTTGCTTTATTATATGATTTCATGTTAGAATTTCAAAAAATATTGGTCTTTGACATTTTCAGGAAATTTACCAAATTTGGCACCGATGCCAAAATTATAAATTCTTCTCTTGGATTCCAAAAGCATTTCAAGTAATTCCTCATGAAAAAGTAAACCACAAAATAAAAATTATACATTAAGTTCCAATCATACGTATGCTGAGTACTTATTGTTATAAGTTTTTTGGTCCCTTAAGGACATGCCTCTAGGGGTCATACCAAATGTCCGCTATCATAAGCAAATTAGATAAACATAATGGAACTCATATAGAAAGTTTCAGCTTCTAAACATAAATACTTCAGAAGATATCGCATATTACTGGATAACTCGAAACACAATTTCGCTCATTATTCCGCCCTGAGGGCAAATTTCAAAATTCCTAAACCTTCGGCATAGACAACTTTTATAGTGTTACTTATACCCTTAAAACCAGGTTTCTGCAACTTAAGGTGTAAGAGGAGTTCTAGCTGAATCGTTTTTTTNCCCCTAGAGGCCATGCCCTGAGGGGTCATACGAAAATTCCGACACCCTCTGTGAAGTTGCCACATAATATGTGAGTCGATTCCCGGGTTTCAACTTTCTAGCCCAAATAGCCTTGGAGATTTCTTCGTTTATTTGATATCGCGAAAATTCGTTTTCGCCCATAATTTTCCCCTAGGGCGCTTGACAGAAACTCCGAACCCCTAGTGCGCTAGTGCAGATCATACTCTAGTATGGTGTCAAGTTTCAAATTTCTACCTCTTATAGTTCCAGAACTATCGGGGAGCACTACACACATATGTACGTACATACGGACGGACTGCATCACATAATTCCCCCGCTTTCGCTAAGCGGGGGAATAAAAACGAAATCTCTATGCAGGGAAAGAATCTACTGAAATGTCTATTGAACTTACTAAAAGTAGGTCTACCATCAAAGACGGGCATCAAGCAAATTGTGAAACTGTTCATGCACGAACTGACAGAAATCACATGTGGATGCTTAAAAATTCTAATGATTTATTGGCAAATCGTATACCCCGTTCATCTTCTCAATACATTTGCTCAAAACTTTTGATTTTTGGACACTTTATACAACGCTTCCTCATTAACGTAAACCAGAAATCAAAGCTTTCATTCAAATTGTCTTTTCCTGTTCAAAAATAAAATAAAATAAAATAAAATAAATGTTGTATTAGATTATAAATCCACATCTTTTGCAAAGACCAATTTTAAAGGAAAAGTATGCTACGATGGAAAACTTGTGTGCAGTATGTTTGTTTTTAATATTGATACATGTAATATATTTTTACATTCGGAGGTGCTATTTATCAAAAGCAAGTTGGTATACCAATGGGCATGTATTATGCTCCTCCACTTGCAGACTTGTTTTTACATTCATTCGAAACTGAATTTTTCCTCGACTCCTGAAGTATAAAAAAAGATGCTAGATCCTTCAATCTTACTTGATATTTGGGTTATTGGATGTGGTTTGTTTCCATTGATTTATTCACTGTTTTACCTTTTCGGGGCCATTTAGGGCTTACTATATGGTGTGAGGTTCCTCACTGTGTTGAAGACCATATGGTGACCCCTAGATATTTTGTTTTTTGTCGTTTTAACCTGGATATGGGATGTTGTCTTGTTGACATTTACCCCATTTCCTTTCTTTTTCATATTTATAGATTTATTGATGATGTCCCTTCCACTATGAAAAAGAGAGGAAATGGGGTAAATGTCAAGGAGACAACATCCCATATCCAGGTTAAAACGACCAAAAACAAAACATCTAGGGGTCTAATACGCCTCTAATACGCATCTTGTTTCTTTTTTCTTCTTTTTTTTTGCTCTGTAGGTCTAATCAATATATTCCCCGGAACTATAGATAAAGGAAACAACAGAAATCACTAGATCACTAGACCTTGGACTTGTATCTCGGTTTTGACAAAATTTCCTTTTTCAGTACTAAACTTTACGATTTTACTTTACAAGAAGTTACTTAATAGATGTCAGTCCCTTAATGAATTTCTTGAAGTTTCAGTCAGAAATGTGATTCATTAACAAAATATCGACTGTGAATTCATTTTCTCCATATGCGCATTTCGACAACTTATGTCTCATCAATTCAGATCAAACCAAAGTCCATTAACCGAAAAGTGTGTAAAAGCTGATAGAGAACAAATTACCATTAGGATCTTAATAGAAAAGCTAAAATTCAGCTAAGAACAGAGCTATGCATGAGGGCGATACTCCTAACTTAATACTGAGGTGATCATTTTTTTTACTGGCAACGACCTTATTGTTAACTAATTTACACTTATTTATATAATTAAACAACTTATGATATTTTTGCAATAATTATTTGTGCTGGTATAGATCCATGCAATTCTAATCCATGTTCAAATGGTGGAACATGTGTTCGTCTTTCTCAAAAGACTTATAGATGTGAATGTATAAAACGAAATAAAAACCTTGAAAGTACAATGCAATCACAACGAGACGTTATTAAGGCATTAATAACATTTTTAATTTCACTTGAACGATGCATAAAACAAATCTCTACGTAGCATATATTTTATACATGTTAATCATTTTCGTAAAACCAAATATAGTGGATATTATGAAAGATTTTTAATGAACTATCATTTTCATTCACTTTTTATTGTAATCAATATTTACAGCACTGTGCAACGTAGCCTAACAAAAACGAAATACGATCAGTCATCTGTAATCCGTTCATCAGGGATCAGTCATAGGTCAGTTACAGTCCTTGCTTCAGTAGCCGTTACTAAAAGAGCGATCATTAAGCGATCCGTCAGCCGTCAAAGATCAGTCATCGATCAGTGATCGATCAGTCAACACTCCGTCAAAATCTGACAGATAGGAGAAGTAATTCACGTATTTGACGGATACAATACGTAAATTAAGTGACTGACGGATGACTGATCGGTCCTATCCGTAAATGACTGATTGATAGCCTTACGTCATCTTTCAAGTTAATACATTTTGCGAAATGATAATATCGTTTCATCACAAAAATGAATTTAGAACTGAAATATATAAAAAAATTATTATAACACCCTTGGTATATTTAATCTGTACGTTAAGGTTAATATTATATTTACTTGATGTTTCTGCTTGTACGTAGGAATGCACAGTATATAATACAGTTTGTTTGAATGCATTAAAATTTGGAAGCACATCTGATTTGACCAATCGTCGAAAATAGACAAATTTACTTTGATAAAAAAACAATATTTAAATAATTTATACAACTGATTAAACGTTAATTGTTAGACAATAACAGGAATGCAAATTAGAGCAAAACAAAAATGGAATGACAAAAACAAAAAACAAAACAAATGATTTGAGGCATTCATACACGAAAGACTGGGAAATCCTTCTTTTCAAAGACTAAATATGCTAAAATTGATTTAAATTGTGATTCATGAAATAAAAAAAATCCTCGACAGGAATATGATGGATAAAATTTTAAAAAAACTAAATAGTTTAGGTCATTTTTAGTTGAGTTTAAACCGCACACTAAAATTCTGATTTTTCAACCCTTCAGTATGCTTAAATTCATTAAAATTGTGCTTCGCAAAATATAAAGTCCTTTGAAAGGATATGATGAATAAATTTTTTGAAAAAATTCAAATTGTTTTGGTCATTTTTAAAGATTGAGTTTAAACTGCACACCAAAAATCTGATTTTTCAACCTAAAAGAGCGCTTAAATTCATTAAAATTGTGCTTCGCAAAATATAAAACTCCTTCGGAAGAATATGATGAATAAAATTTTCAAAAAATATAAATTGTTTTGGTCATTTCTACAGACTGAGTTTAAACCACAGACTAAAAATCTAACTTTTCAAGCCTTGAAAATGTTAAAATTCATTAAAGGTGTGTTTCGCAAAAGATAAAACTCCTTAGAAAGGATATGATGAATAAAATTTTCAAAAAAATTTCAATTGTTTTTGTCATTTTTATAGACAGAGTTTAAATACCAGACTAACAATCTAACTTTTCAAGCCTTTAAAATATTAAAATTCATTAAAATTGTGTTTCGCAAAAGATAAAACTCCTTCGAAAGGATATGATGAATAAAATTTTAAAAATATTTCAATTGTTTTGGTCACTTTTATAGACAGAGTTTAAACCGCACACTAAAAATCTGACTTTTCAACCCTTAAGTATGCTAATATTCATTAAAATTGTGATTCACAAAATAAAAAAACTCCTTCAAAAGGATTGTATGAAGTAAAATTTTCAAAAAAAATGAATTGTTTGGTCATTTTTAAAGATTGAGTTTAAACTGCACACCAGAAATCTGATTTTCCAACCTAAAAGAACGCTTAAATTCATTAAAATTGTGCTTCGCAAAACATAAAACTCCTTCAAAAGTATATGATGAATAAAATTTTCAAAAAATTCAATTGTTTTGGTCATTTTTATAGACAGAGTTTAAATACCAGACTAACAATCTAACTTTTCAAGCCTTAAATATGTTAAAATTCATTAAAATTGTGTTTCGCAAAAGATTAAACTCCTTGGAAAGGATATGATGAATAAAATTTTTAAAATATTTCAATTGTTTTGGTCATTTTTATAGACAGAGTTTAAACCGCACTCTAAAAATCTAACTTTTCAAGTCTTAAATATGCTAATTCATTTAAATTGTGTTTTGCAAAAGATAAAACTCCTTCAAACGGATATGATGAATAAAATTTTCAAAATATTTCAATTGTTTTGGTCACTTTTATTGACAGAGTTTAAACCACACACTAAAAATCTGACTTTTCAACCCTTAAGTATGCTAAAATTCATTAATATTGTGATTCACAAAATAAAAAAACTCCTTCAAAAGAATTGTATGAAGTAAAATTTTCAAAAACATGAATTGTTTGGTAATTTTTAAAGATTGAGTTTAAACCGCACACCAAAAATCTGATTTTCCAACCTAAAAGAACGCTTAAATTCATTAAAATTGTGCTTCGCAAAATATAAAACTCCTTCAAAAGGATATGATGAATAAAATTTTCAAAAAATTCAATTCTTTTGGTCATTTTTATAGACAGAGTTTAAATACCAGACTAACAATCTAACTTTTCAAGCCTTAAATATGTTGAAATTCATTAAAATTGTGTTTTGCAAAAGAAAAAACTCCTTCGAAAGGATATGATGAATAATATTTTCAAATATTTAAATTGTTTTGGTCATTTTCATAGACAGAGTTTAAACCACACTCTAAAAATCTAACTTTTCAAGCCTTAAATATGCTAAAATTCATTAAAAATTAGATTTGCAAAAGATAAAACTCCTTCAAAAGGATATTATGAAAAAAATTTTCCAAAAATTTCAATTGTTTTGGTCATTTTAAAAGACAGAGTTTTAACTGCACACTAAAAATCTAACTTTAGAGACTTAAATATGTTAAAATTCATTAAAATTGTGTTTCGCAAAAGATTAAACTCCTTCAAAAGGATATGATGAATAAAATTTTTAAAATATTTCAATTGTTTTGGTCATTTTTATAGACAGAGTTTAAACAGCACTCTAAAAACCTAACTTTTCAAGCCTTAAATATGTTAAATTCATTAAAATTGTGTTTCGCAAAAGATAAAACTCCTTTGAAAGGATAAATTGATGAATAAAATTGTCAAAAAATTTCAATTGTTTTGGTCATTTTTATAGACAGCGTTTAAACCGCAGACTTAAATCTAACTATCAAGCCTTTAATAAGTTAAAATTCAATAAAATTGTGTTTCGCAAAAGATTAAACTCCTTCGAAAGGATATGATGAATAAAATTGTTGAATATTTAAATTGTTTTGGTCATTTTCATAGACAGAGTTTAAACCGCACTCTAAAAATCTTACTTTTCAAGCCTTAAATATTCTAAAATTCATTAAAATTGTTTTTCGCAAAAGATAAAACTCCTTCAAAAGGATATTATGAATAAAATATTCCAAAAATTTCAATTCTTTTGGTCATTTTTGTAGACAGAGTTGAAACCGCACACTAAAATTCTGACTTTTTAACCCTTAAGTATGCTAAAATCATTAAAAAGATAAAACTCCTTCGAAGGGATATGATGAATATAATTTTCAAAAAAATTTAATTGTTTTGGTCATTTCTACAAACTGAGGTTTAACCAAAGACTTAAAATCTGACTTTTCAAACTTAAATATACTGAAATTTGTTAAAATTGGGTTTCGCAAAATATAAAACTCCTTCAAAAGGATATGATGAATAAAATTGTCAAAAAATTTCAATTCTTTTGGTTATTTTTATAGACAGCATTTAAACCACAGATTTAAATCTAACTATCAAGCCTTTGCTATGTTAAAATTCATTAAAACTGTGTTTCGCAAAAGATAAAACTCCTTCGAAAGGATATGATGAATAGAATTGTTGAAACATTTCAATTGTTTTGGTCATTTTTATAGACAGGGGTTAAACCGCACATTAAAAATCTATTTTTTCAAGACTTAAATATATCAAATTCATTAAAATTATGTTGTGCAAATTCTAAAACTCCTTTTAAAGAATATGATCAATAACATTTGCAAATAAATATTGTTTTGGTCATTTTCAAAGATTGAGTCAAAACGCAGACTTGTATTATGCAGTTTAGATACCCAGTTCTCAATCACAAATACATGTAAACGATTTAAATTGAAACAAAATACCGGATTCGTTTTTCGTCTTTATATTCGAAAAAGATGTATCTATAAACAACCTGGAAACACATGAGAATAATATCATGTTTATTCGTTTTGCCTTAAAATTCCAAATATTTACGTATCCGTCATACGTGATTTACTGATTGATACAACACGTAATTGACGGATGCGATCAGTAAAATACGTTTACATCTGTAAAATACGTTTACATCCGTCAAATACGTACACATCCGTTATTCATGGATCCGTCATCGATCAGTAAAAAATCAGTCATCAATCAGTCAAAAATCCGTCATTAATCAGTCAACAATCCGTCAATAAGTAACGGCTACTGATACAAGGACTGTAACGATCATTTAATTAACGTGACGACTTGTTATTCGTGAAACCCGTCAATTGACGCAAAACGTGGAGTATCGCGAAAAGCCTATTCGTCTACCACGCGTCCAGATTCATATATCACGTGATATCTCGGATAAAAAAAAAATTGCAAAATATACATTCGTTTCACTCAGTTAATAATCGATCGATACATATCAATTTTGATATTCAAAATAAACACTTTATCAAATTGTATTCATTCTGAGGGAGTTTTTAATAAAATAAAGTTCGAAAGGAACTGCTGCATTCGCGGGTGTTATTTATCAATATTTGCCATTTTCATAAAGTTTTAAACAAAAGAAAGTGTAAAGGGATAAGTTCGCACTGTTTGATGCATTTGTAATGACTAAAGGAAGCTTTACAAGTGATTTTTTAAAATATTTTTTTAATAAATTTATTGGAATTTCGAACAAAATAATATTTACAGGGAAATGATTGCACGTACAGCTGCATTTGTAATGACTACAATGGAGATTTACAACTGATTTTGTATCATAATATCTCGTTTTAATGAAATTTCAAACAAAAATAATGTAAAAAAAGCAAAGTTTAGCACTGACAGTACATTTATAATGACTAAAATGAAAATTAACAGATGTTTTATTTTATTTTTTTAATCAAAATTGTTAATTTACATGGAATTTTGATGATAATGATCATAAAGGGAAATTTTTTCTCTGACCAGTCCATTTTAAATGACATGAATGATTATTTTTTTTAAATTGATCAATTTTTTCTACTTCTACTTCTGCCGAATAGCGGCCACCATCAAAAGGCTGACAAGTGCAGTTGAACAATTCCTGAGGCTAACATCAAAATAGCAAGAATTAGGCGGCCAAAAGATTTGGAGGAATTAAGACTCTTTGCGGACACTGTTTCAATTACAAAAAATGTGTCTATTTATCCATTGATTATTTTGCATATCATTAAATGACGAGTCCTTTCTCGTCAATTGACGAATTGTATTTGTCAAATAACGAGTACCTGGACGTGAACTGCTTTGGACGTGAAACGATTAGTCCCGTCGTGTCCCGTCACGTTCCATCCAGCGATCCGTTCACGCCCCTTCAGCAATCTGTTTCACGTTGGTCAAACGGTAAGGGCTACGTTGCACAGTACTGTATGATATAAGTTGAAATTGATCCCCTTTTTAATGACGGACTCACTTTATATCATTTATGTAACATTTATATTTTATTGGTTGTAGTGAAAACTTGTGTGAGATGATTTGGTATTTATACATATTCAAACAAAATTTGTTATTTCTTTGTTTATTGTCGTTTGGTATGGAATGAAAACGAAATTCGATATCAACTTGACAATAATGTCAGTGACTTGTGTTTTCACGAAAAACACAAGAAATACTTGGGCATTCCCATACTCTCAGTTATCAATTCAAAACATACATTGTATATCTAATATAATAGTATAAACAATGTTTAAAAGGAGAAAAACATAACCATAGTAACAGGAAGCAGTGCTAACACGCCCATCATATGTATAAAAACCCGTGGAAGTAGAGATTTCACGTTTCTTGTATTTAAATTATTTTAATTTACCCACAGAGAAAGAAGAAGATGAAAAAGACCAAAAAGAATGACACAGCTGTATATTAAATATCAAAATATTGTTGACATACTGTATATTTTAGGCATGATAAATAAACTTCTGGCTCCCATTTAATTGATTCCTATACTCTCAGTTATCAATTCAAAACATACAGTGTATATTTAATATAATAGTATAGACAATAGTCGATTTGGTATAATTTTTGTTCAGCAGTTTATAAGGACCCCGAAACAAAAAAACGGCGCACGTCCGAAACAACTGTGTCCGGGTTATAACTTTTTTTCATTTTTGAGATAGGCGTTTTATATTTGCCATGTGGATTGATCACCTCAAGGCAACGTGACGCATGTTTAGTGGCCCTTGACCTTGACTTTTGGCTTCAGTGTCACATTCACGGTGTTTCAATGAGAAAGTTGTGTCCGGACTAGGACTTTTTCGTCATTTGAGGTAGGCTTTTGATATATGGAATGATGATGGATGACTTCAAGGCGACATGTGGCATAACATGGTTGGTGACCAGTGACCTTGACCTTTGGTCGCATTTTTGCAGCGGGGCTTACAGAGACGGATACCATCTCACTAATGTCAAGTTCATCTTGTTCCACAAAGAGAGGATATGACTTACAGATAAAGGACTAACAAATATTCCCCTTATCTATTTCCTTAAGCCATGTTATTACAAGTTTCGACATAAATTGTATGCGTGCGTAGTTGTAATATTTGTGTATGGAATGTACAACGAATCGCTTGATTCACTGAAATCATATGCTTGTACGCATTTTTCAATTTTGAGTGGTTGATTTATTATCCCTGCACATTTTAATGAAATTACTAGGATGCTATTGTAGGCCTTGTCTTTTCATTACATTTTATTTTGACGCAAATACTGCTACATGCAGATTTGGATTTTTAGTTATTGCGGAGATTCACAATATGCACAATATGCTTCCGATCTTTGTGCAATCAAAGACACCCCAAGATATTCATTTTACACACGTACTACATTATAAAGAGATTCTCTTTTGGCAATTGCTTAGTTAAACAAACAGAATTTAGAAAACTTTGAAATAATTCCAAAATGGTATTGGTGAGTTTGCTGAAAATCTTCATGACCAATTATTTATGAAATTTAACTTAACAACCATAAAGTCTGAATACCTTTTAGCAAATAATAACTAAATACCGAGTTTACCGTGAATTTAGTTTCTGCATATACGCATTTGGACAGCTTATGTCTCTTCAGTGCAGTTAAAATCTAAACCTTTGGAAGATCATAAACTGAAAGATGTTTAAAACTGATTGACAACAGTCAATATAAATATAAAGCCAAAATCAACAAAAATTTTATATTGTAAGGTTCCAAATAGAGTCGGATTTCGGATCAGCACCGAGGAACTGACTACTGAGCTGGTGAATACCCTCGGTCTTACAGTCCACCAGCAGAGGCATCGATCCAGTGGAAACAAATAACCAAATACCGAAGTTACTGTGAATTTAATTTCTGCATACATGCCGACAACTTATGTCTCTTCAGTGCAGATAAAATCTAAACGTTTGGAAGACCATAAACTCAAAGATGTTTAAAAACTGATAGAGAACAAATCAACAATATATATTATCTAAATTTAAAGCCAAAATCAGCTAAGCACAGAGCTTTGCATAAGGTAGATACTCCTTAGTTGTAAACAAACTTTACAAAAATAAGATATTGCAAGGTTTCAAAGAGAATCGACTTTCTGATTACCACCGAAGTACTGACTACTGGGCTGGTGAATACCCTTGGGGAATAATTATATATCAATGAGTCAATAAAAAAAAGAACGTTTAAGTACATGTAAGTCCGGGACAAAAGCAACTGTTATAAGTGTCATACAAGGACT
>MJUU01069938.1:199060-211433 GCA_002080025.1 Modiolus philippinarum | reverse complement strand
ATCATTACTGTTAGGAATTGAAAAAGATATGGTTGCTAGGTAGAATTCAAAAAAATAACAATTCTTTAAGACTTTCAGGAAATTTACCAAAATAAGAATCAAAATTTTTTGCAATTTTACTATTGAAAATGATCACTGATAAAATAAGGCACCAAAAAAGATATGGTTGGTAGGTAAAATTCCAAAAAGTAATGTGTCTTTGAGAGTTTCAGGAATTTTACCAATATAAGAATCATATTTTTGAAATTTAAGTGTTCATACTAGCTGATGACATTAAAGAGTTGCTTAATTATATGATTTCAAGTTATAATTTCAAAAATTATTGGTCTTTGACATTTTCAGGAAATTTACCAAATTTGGCACCGAAGCCAAAATTATAAATTCTGATCTTTGATTCCAAAAGCAATTCAAGTTATTCCCCATGAAAATGTTAACCACAAAATGAAAATTATACAAAAAGTTCCAATCATATGCTGAGTACTTATTGTTTTAAGTTTTTTGGTCCCTTATGGGCATGCCCTCAGGGGTCATACCAAATGTCCGCTATCATTAGCAAATTAGATTAACATAATGGAACTCGTATAGAAAGTTTCAGCTTCCAAACATAAATACTTCAGAAGATTTCACATATAACTATATAACTCGAAATACAATTTTCGCTCATTATTCCGCCCTGAGGGCAAATTTCAAAATTCCGAAACCTTCGGCACAGACAACTTTTATAGTGTTACTTATACCCTCAAAACCAGGTTTCTGCAACTTAAGGTGTAGGAGGAGTTCTAGCTGAATCGTTTTTTTTTCGTTTTTTGGACCCCCTAGAGGCCATGCCCTGAGGGGTCATACGAAAATTCCGACGCCCTCTGTGAAGTTGCCACATAATATGTGAGTCGATTCCAGGGATTCAACTTTCTAGCCGAAATAGCCTTGGAGATTTCTCCGATTATTGGAAATCGCGAAAATTCGTTTTCGCCCATAATTTGCCCCTAGGGCATTTGACAGAAACTCCGAACCCCTAGCGCGCTAGTTCAGATCATACTCTAGTATGGTGCCAAGTTTCAAATTTCTACCTCTTATAGTTCCAGAGCTATCGGGGAGCACTACACACATATGTACGTACATACGGACGGACTGCATTACATAATCCCCCCGCTTTCGCTAAGCGGGGGGATAATAATAATGTTTTTGAGGAAATATTCATTAATCAACTGCATGAGATTATTATAAAGAATTCATTTTTGCATGTATATTTTGTACTTACTTATTAATTCCCACATTAATTTTTAAATACAAATTATTTTGTATTGCTTAGCATACTGATTCCACGGCATTTTTTTTTACATAACTACTTTGTTTTCTTAAATTTAAATAGTAAAATATGTCAAGGGCAAAGATCGGAAATGAGGTCAGTATTAACAGATGCTGGAGCAGGAAAAATTTATGCCTGGTTTTATTTACGCCTGGTTTTATTTTACGGCTGCATTTATTTACGCCTGGTTTTATTTTATGCCTGGTTTTATTTTACGGCTGGATTTATTTACACCTGGTTTTCTATCCAGCTAATTTAAATATTACGTGTCTATTTCCGCCTGGTTTATGTGTCATTTGACGCCTGGTTTACTTATTTAGTCAGATTGCATGCTTACGCCTGGTCAGAAGGAAATTTACGACTGGATAACGTGTCTAAACCAGGAAGCTCATTTCGTACAGGCTGTTTCAAATATGGCAGGTATATTTTTTTGTATGGTTCAAAGTCATAGTGTATGAAGGTTGTGCTGAAGTCAAAAGTAAACAACCTGCTTATCAAACTATGGAGGGATGTCTTTGTTGTTCCTTAGTATACTGGAAAGTGTTTTGGAAAGTGTTTGAGACTTCCACAGTGTATCAAGGTTGTACTGTAGTCAAAGAGAAACAATCTGCTTATCAAACTATGAAGGGATGTCTTTGTTGTTCCTTGGTATACTGGAGAGTATTTTGGAAATGTTTAAGACTTCCACAGTGTATGAAGGTTATACTGTAGTCAAAGAGACACAATCTCCTTATCAAACTATGGAGGGATGTCTTTGTTGTTCCTTGATATACTGGAGAGTGTTTTGAGAGTGTTTAAGACTTCCACAGTGTATGAAGGTTGTACTGTAGTCAAAGAGAAACAGTGTGCTTAACAAACTATGGAGGGATGTCTTTGTTCTTCGTAGGTATACTAGAGGGTGTTTTTAGGAGTGTTTAAGACTTCAACAGTTTGAAGGTTGTACTGCAGTCAAAGAGAAACAATCTGCTTATCAAACTATGGAGGGATGTCTTTGTTGTTCCTTGGTATACTGGAGAGTGTTTTGGGAGTATTTAAGACTTCCATAGTGTATAAAGTGTGTAATGTAGTTTTAGAGAAACAATCTCCTTATGAAACTATGGAGGGATGTCTTTGTTGTAAGTTGGTATACTGTAGGGTGTTTTGGTAGTGTTTAAGACTTCCACAGTGTATGAAAGTTGTACTGTAGCCAAAGAGAAAATAATCTGCTGATCAAACTATGAAGGATGTCTTTGTTGGTTTACCGAAGAGTGTTTTGGGAAGTGTTTAAGACTTCCACAGTGCATGAAGGTTGTACTGTAGTCAAGTGTTTAAGACTTCCAGTGTATGAAGGTTGTACTGTTGTCAAAGACAAACAATCTGCTTATCAAACTATGGAGGGATGTCTTTGTTGTTCCTTGATATACTGGAGAGTGTTTTGAAAGTGTTTAAGACTTCCACAGTGTATGAAGGTTGTACTGTAGGCAAAGAGAAACAGTGAGCTTAAAGAACTATGGAGGGATGTCTTTGTTCATCGTAGGTATACTAGAGGGTGTTTTTAGGAGTGTTTAAGACTTCCACAGTTTGAAGGTTGTACTGCAGTCAAAGAGAAAATAATCTGCTGATCAAACTGAAGGATGTCTTCGTTGGTTTACCGAAGAGTGTTTTGGGAAGTGTTTAAGACTTCCACAGTGTATGAAGGTTGTACTGTAGTCAAAGACAAACAATCTGCTTATCAAACTATGGAGGGATGTCATGTTTGTTCCTTGATATACTGGAGAGTGTTTTGGGAGTGTTTAAGACTTCCACAGTGTATGAAGGTTGTACTGTAGTTAAAGAGAAACAATCTCCTTATGAAACTATGGATGGATGTCTTTGTTGTTAGTTGGTATACTGGAGGATGGTTTGGGAGTGTTTAAGACTTCAACAGTGTGTGAAGGTTGTACTGTAGCCAAAGAGAAAAAAATCTGCTGATTTAACTAATGAGGGATGTCTTTGTTGTTCCTTAGTATACCGGAGAGTTTATTGGGTAGTGTTTAAGACTTCGACAGTGTATGAAGGTTGTACTTTAGTCAAAGACAAACAATCTGCTTATCAAACTCTGGAGGGATGTCTTTGTTGTTCGTTGGTATACTGGAGGATGTTTTAGAAGTGTTTAAGACTTCCACAGTGTATGAAGGTTGTACTGTAGGCAAAGAGAAACAATGTGCTTATCAAACTATGGAGGGATGTCTTTGTTGTTCGTTGGTACACTGAAGAGTGTTTTGGGAAGTGTTTAAGACAACCACAGTGTATGAAGGTTGTACTGTAGTCAAAGACAAACAATCTGCTTATCAAACTATAGAGGGATGTTTTTGTTGTTCGTTGGTATTCTAGAGGATGTTTTTAGAAGTGTTTAAGACTTCCACAGTGTATGAAGGTTGTACTGTAGTCAAAGAGAAACAATCTGCTTATCAAACTATGGAGGGATGTCTTTGTTGTTCCTTGATATACTGGAGGTTGTTTTGAGAGTGTTTTTGACTTCCATAGTGTATGAAGGTTGTACTGTAGTCAAAGACAGAACAATCTGCTGATCAAACTATGGAGGGATGTCTTTGTTGTTCCTTGATATACTAGAGAGTGTTTTTGGAAGTGTTTAAGACTTCCACAGTGTATGTAGTTGTACTTTAGTCAAAGACAAACAATCTGCTTATCAAACTATAGAGGGATGTTTTTGTTGTTCGTTGGTATACTAGAGGATGTTTTTAGAAGTGTTTAAGACTTCCACAGTGTATGAATGTTGTACTGTAGTCAAAGAGAAACAATCTGCTTATCAAACTATGGAGGGATGTCATTGTTGTTCTTTGCCATACTAGCGAGTGTTTTGGAAAGTGTTTAAGACTTCCATAGTGTATGAAGGTTGTACTGTAGTTAAAGAGAAACAATCTCCTTATGAAACTATGGATGGATGATTTTGTTGTTAGTAGGTATACTTGAGGATGTTTTGGAAGTGTTTAAGACTTCAACAGTGTATGAAGGTTGTACTGTAGCCAAAGAGAAAACAATCTGCTGATTAAACTAATGAGGGATGTCTTTGTTGTTCCTTAATATACTGGAGATTTTTTTGGGAAGTGTTTAAGACTTCCATAGTTTATGACAATTGTACTGTAGTCAAAGAGAAATAATCTGCTTATCAAACTATGGAAGGATGTCTTTGTTGTTCCTTGATAAACTGGAGAGTGTTTGAAAAGTGTATTAAGACTTCCACAGTGTATGAAGGTTCTACTGTAGTCAAAGACAAACAATCTGCTTATCAAACTATGGAGGGATGTCTTTGTTGTTCCTTGATATACTACAGAGTGCTTTGGAAGTGTCTAAGACTTCCAAAGTGTATGAATGTTGCACTGTTATCAAACAGAAACAATCTGATTATCAAACTATGGAAGATGTCTTTTTTGTTCCTTGTTAAACTGGAGAGTGTATTGGAAATGTTTAAGACTTCCACAATTTATGAAGGTTATACTGTAGTAAAAGAGAAACAATCTGCTTATCAAAATATGGAGGGATGTCTTTGTTGTTCCTTGGTATACTGGAGAGTGTTTTGGGAGTATTAAAGACTTCCATAGTGTATAAAGTGTGTAATGTAGTTTTAGAGAAACAATCTCCTTATGAAACTATGGAGGGATGTCTTTGTTGTAAGTTGGTATACTGTAGGGTGTTTTGGGAAGTGTTTAAGACTTCCACAGTGTATGAAGGTTGTACTGTAGTCAAAGTCAAACAATCTGCTTATCAAACTATGGAGGGATGTCTTTGTTGTTCGTTGGTATTCTAGAGGATGTTTTTAGAAGTGTTTAAGACTTCAACAGTGTATGAAGGTTGTACTGTAGTCAAAGAGAAACAATCTGCTTATCACACTATGGAGGGATGTCATTTTTGTTCCTTGATATACTGGAGAGTGTTTTGAGAGTGTTTAAGACTTCAACAGTGTATGAAGGTTGTACTGTAGCCAAAGAGAAAAAAATCTGCTGATTAAACTAATGAGGGATGTCTTTGTTGTTCCTTAGTATACCGGAGAGTTTTTTGGGTAGTGGTTAAGACTTCCACAGTGTATGAAGGTTGTACTTTAGTCAAAGACAAACAATCTGCTTATCAAACTCTGGAGGGATGTCTTTGTTGTTCGTTGGTATTCTAGAGGATATTTTTAGAAGTGTTTAAGACTTCCACAGTGTATGAAGGTTGTACTGTAGTCAAAGAGAAACAATCTGCTTATCAAACTATGGAGGGATGTCATTTTTGTTCCTTGATATGCTGGAGAGTGTTTTGGGAGTGTTTAAGACTTCCACAGTGTATGAAGGTTGTACTGTAGTCAAAGAGAAACAATCTGCTTATCAAGCTATGTAGGGATGTCATTGTTGTTCCTTGATATACTGGAGAGTGTTTTGGGAAGTGTTTAAGACTTCCACAGTGTATGAAGGTTGTACTGTAGTTAAAGAGAAGCAATCTCCTTATATATGAAACTATGGATGGATGTCTTTGTTGTTAGTTTGTATACTGGAGGATGGTTTGGTAGTGTTTAAGACTTCAACAGTGTATGAAGGTTGTACTGTAGCCAAAGAGAAAAAAATCTGCTGATTAAACTAATGAGGGTTGTCTTTGTTCTTCCTTAGTATACCGGAGAGTTTTTTGGGTAGTGTTTAAGACTTCCACAGTGTATGAAGGTTGTACTTTAGTCAAAGACAAACAATCTGCTTATCAAACTATGGACGGATGTCTTTGTTGTTCCTTGATATACTGAAGAGTGTTTTGGGAAGTGTTTAAGACAACCACAGTGTATGAAGTTTGTACTGTAGTCAAAGAGAAACAATCTGCTTATCAAACTATGGAGGGATGTCTTTGTTGTTCCTTGATATACTGGAGGTTGTTTTGAGAGTGTTTATGACTTCCATAGTGTATGAAGGTTGTACTGTAGTCAAAGACAAAACAATCTGCTGATCAAACTATGGAGGGATGTCTTTGTTGTTCCTTGATATACTAGAGAGTTTTTTTGGAAGTGTTTAAGACTTCCACAGTGTATGATGGTTCTACTGTAGTCAAAGACAAACAATCGGCTTATCAAACTATAGAGGGATGTCTTTGTGGTTCGTTGGTATACTAGAGGATGTTTTTAGAAGAGTTTAAGACTTCCACAGTGTATGAATGTTGTACTGTAGTCAAAGAGAAACAATCTGCTTATCAAACTATGGAGGGATGTCATTGTTGTTCCTTGCCATACTGAAGAGTGTTTGGGAAAGTGTTTAAGACTTCCATAGTGTATGCAGGTTGTACTGTAGTTAAAGAGAAACAATCTCCTTATGAAACTATGGTTGGATGTCTTTGTTGTTAGTTGGTATACTTGAGGATGTTTTGGAAGTGTTTAAGACTTCAACAGTGTATGAAGGTTGTACTGTAGCCAAAGAGAAAACAATCTGCTGATGAAACTAATGAGGGATGTCTTTGTTGTTCCTTAGTATACTGGAGAGTTTTTTGGGAAATGTTTAAGACTTCCATAGTTTATGACAATTGTACTGTAGTCAAAGAGAAATAATCTGCTTATCAAAATATGGAGGGATGTCTTTGTTGTTCCTTGATGAACTGGAGAGTGTTTTAAAAGTGTATTAAGACTTCCACAGTGTATGAAGGTTCTACTGTAGTCAAAGACAAACAATCTGCTTATCAAACTATGGAGGGATGTCTTTGTTGTTAGTTGGTATACTTGAGGGTGTCTTGGGAGTGTTTAAGACTTTAACGGTGTATGAAGGTTGTACTGTAGCCAAAGAGAAACAATCTGCTTATGAAACTATGAGGGATGTCTTTGTTGTTCCTTGATCTACTGGAGAGTGTTTTGGGAAGTGTTTTAAACTTCCACAGAGCATGAAGGTTGTACTGTAGTAAAAGAGAAACAATCTGCTTATCAAACTATGGAGGGATGTCATTTATTGTTGGTATACAGGATTGTGTTGTGGGAAGTGTTTAAGACTTCCACAGTGTATGAAGATTGTACAGTTGTCATAGAGAAACAATCTGCTTATCAAACTATGGAGGGATATCTTTGTTGTTCCTTGATATACTGGAGAGTGTTTTGGGAAGTGTTAAAGACATCCACAATGTGTGAAGGGTATTATGTATTCAAAGAGAAACAATCTTCTCATAAAACTATTGAGGGATGTCTTTGTTGTTCGTTGATATACTGCAGAGTGTTTTGGGAGAGTTTAAGACTTCCATAGTGTATGAAGGTTGTACTGTAGTCAAGTGTTTAAGACTTCCACAGTGTATGAAGGTTGTACTGTAGTCAAAGACAAACAATCTGCTTCGTAGGTATACTAGAGGGTGTTTTTAGGAGTGTTTAAGACTTCCACAGTTTGAAGGTTGTACTGCAGTCAAAGAGAAACAATCTGCTTATCAAAATATGGAGGGATGTCTTTGTTGTTCCTTTGGTATACTGGAGAGTGTTTTGGGAGTATTTAAGACTTCCATAGTGTATAAAGTGTGTAATGTAGTTTTAGAGAAACAATCTCCTTATGAAACTATGGAGGGATGTCTTTGTTGTAAGTTGGTATACTGTAGGGTGTTTTGGTAGTGTTTAAGACTTCCACAGTGTATGAAGGTTGTACTGTAGCCAAAGAGAAAATAATCTGCTGATCAAACTATGAAGGATGTCTTTGTTGGTTTACCGAAGAGTGTTTTGGGAAGTGTTTAAGACTTCCACAGTGTATGAAGGTTGTACTGTAGTCAAAGACAAACAATCTGCTTATCAAACTATGGAGGGATGTCTTTGTTGTTCGTTGGTATTCTAGAGGATGTTTTTAGAAGTGTTTAAGACTTCCACAGTGTATGAAGGTTGTACTGTAGTCAAAGAGAAACAATATGCTTATCAAACTATGGAGGGATGTCATTTTTGTTCCTTGATATACTGGAGAGTGTTTTGGGAGTGTTTAAGACCTTCACGGTGTATGATGATTGTACTGTAGCCAAAGAGAAAAAAATCTGCTGATTAAACTAATGATGGATGTCTTTGTTCTTCCTTAGTATACCGGAGAGTTTTTTGGGTAGTGTTTAAGACTTCCACAGTGTATGAAGGTTGTACTTTAGTCAAAGACAAACAATCTGCTTATCAAACTATGGAGGGATGTCTTTGTTGTTCGTTGGTATACTGGAGGATGTTTTAGAAGTGTTTAAGACTTCCATAGTGTATGAAGGTTGTACTGTAGGCAAAGAGAAACAATGTGCTTAACAAACTATGGAGGGATGTCTTTGTTGTTCCTTGATATAGACGCTTTCAGAAATAAGTAATTACTGAGTTATCGAACTTGACCGTCAGGTGCCGCATAGTCGTTCGCCATTAAGAGGGTGTAGGTTCGGTTTTTACTGTGGCATTGTATGGTCATTCGTCGTGATTAAAATTAATTAAAAATAGAATTTTAACATTTTTATTTAAAACATATATCCGTTCTGAAAGAAAATACTTGTTCAAATTAAATTTTTGTTAACCAACAAATTATAAAATGCAATTAATATGAAAATCAATCACTATACAAATCCTTGATCAAGGTAAAATTTATGAGCATAATTTTTTTGCGTATTGAAGAATACATGTATTACATAATTCAGCAATTCATGCTTCCGTCCAGGTGACAATAAACGGTTTTGTCCAGGTAGATTATTACACCTGGAGGCATGACACGTGTCCTTAATATACTGATCAGTGTAATTGTTTAAACCACGACCATTTGATTGCTTACACAAAGAAATGAAGGTCATGGATTTTTAAAATATTTTTTTTTTCATAAAAATTTACAACATGTCCGAAATAGAACAAAGTATTAAAGTATTAAAGACGAATTTCCAGTTGGACTGCTTCTTTTTAGCACAATAGTTATGGCGATTTCTTTTTGGTCGGACGAAGGTAACTCCGGCCAATATCAAAATTTGGTAAATACTCAAAATTTTCATTGCATAAACCAATTTATTCCAAAAATATCGTTTGAACCCTTCCCAAAAGAGAAAAAAAAATAATGGAATTAATAGCTGCGATATTTTATTTGAATTATTTGAATTTCGGCAAGTTGGACAATATCCGTTACCTCAAATTATGCATTTTGATCTTTCTTTTTTTTCAACTTGCGTGCTTTTAGGTGTAAAATTAATTTCATGTAACTTTTTTTTTTATTCTTGCAGAATGGTATCCCCGTGCATTATTTAACTTAAACAAGCAGTTGAAATTATATATTTCATGTCATTGTTTTTTGCCGATTTGCTGTTTTCCCCTACTAAAAATAATATTACCAGAGACTATTTGAATTGAATACTTCCTTGTTTTTTTTTCTTTATAAACTAAAAAAAAAATGTTTCAGAAAGCGGATATTTTAAAAGCATTCAACATAAATTATTATATTTTTTTTTATTATTCTGGTTAGCTGAATAAAGGCCATCACTAAAATCTGCGCACAATTTTTAAATGCATGTATATGCACATTAAAATCTGTTATGAAAATGTTAATATCCAATTCATTTTTCCAAACTTTCGGAAAATCTATCAATAATACTTCAAATATTTTTTTCTGAAATATTAATGATTAATTTATTAATCTAAATTACTTGTGAATTTTATTTCTTTTCCTTCAAAACAAAGTTCCTTTTCTTAATCAACATGTAAAATATCGAACTTCTATAGTTAATTAACAGTTATTTGTAATATATTGATATATATTAGGCGATTTCTTTGATGTTATAATAACTGTTTTATCACTTAAATGGGTTTTGATCACTTTCTCAACAGGTGTTATTTGAGTAATTAACGGTTGAAGTATGACACCTGTAATATTAAACCTTATACCGATAGATCGATAAATGCCGAGGAGTTACGAACGTTACACCCTTCCGGTAACAAGTTCATTCTGAAGTCGGCAATGGCGGCACCCATGAATTCGTGAATAAAAAGGTCTATACTGGAGGTTGTTTTGAGAGTGTTTATGACTTCCATAGTGTATGAAGGTTGTACTGTAGTCAAAGACAAAACAATCTGCTTATCAAACTATGGAGCGATGTCTTTGTTGTTCCTTGATATACTAGAGAGTGTTTTTGGAAGTGTTTAAGACTTCCACAGTGTATGAAGGTTGTACTTTAGTCAAAGACAAACAATCTGCTTATCAAACTATAGAGGGATGTTTTTGTTGTTCGTTGGTATACTAAAGGATGTTTTTAGAAGTGTTTAAGACTTCCACAGTGTATGAATGTTGTACTGTAGTCAAAGAGAAACAATCTGCTTATCAAACTATGGAGGGATGTCTTTGTTGTTCCTTGCCATACTGGAGAGTGTTTTGGAAAGTGTGTAAGACTTTCATAGTGTATGAAGGTTGTACTGTAGTTAAAGAGAAACAATCTCCTTATGAAACTATGGTTGGATGTCTTTGTTGTTAGTTGGTATATTTGAGGATGTTTTGGAAGTGTTTAAGACTTCAACAGTGTATGAAGGTTGTACTGTAGGCAAAGAGAAACAATGTGCTTAACAAACTATGGAGGAATATCTTTGTTGTTCCTTGATATACTGAGGAGTGTTTTGGGAAGTGTTTAAGACAACCACAGTGTATGAAGGTTGTACTGTAGTCAAAGAGAAACAATCTGCTTATCAAACTATGGAGGGATGTCTTTGTTGTTCCTTGATATACTGGAGGTTGTTTTGAGAGTGTTTATGACTTCCATAGTGTATGAAGGTTGTACTGTAGTCAAAGACAAAACAATTTGCTTATCAAACTATGAAGGGATGTCTTTGTTGTTCCTTGATATACTAGAGAGTGTTTTTGGAAGTGTTTAAGACTTCGATAGTGTATGAAGGTTGTACTTTAGTCAAAGACAAACAATCTGCTTATCAAACTATAGAGGGATGTTTTTGTTGTTCGTTGGTATACTAGAGGATGTTTTTAGAAGTGTTTAAGACTTCCACAGTGTATGAATGTTGTACTGTAGTCAAAGAGAAACAATCTGCTTATCAAACTATGGAGGGATGTCATTGTTGTTCCTTGCCATACTGGAGAGTGTTTTGGAAAGTGTTTAAGACTTCCATAGTGTATGAAGGTTGTACTGTAGTTAAAAAGAAACAATCTCCTTATGAAACTATGGTTGGATGTCTTTGTTGTTAGTTGGTATACTTTAAGATGTTTTGGAAGTGTTTAAGACTTCAACAGTGTATGAAGGTTGTACTGTAGCCAAAGAGAAAACAATCTGCTGATTAAACTAATAAGGGATGTCTTTGTTGTTCCTTAGTATACTGGAGAGTTTTTTGGGAAGTGTTTAAGACTTCCATAGTTTATGACAATTGTACTGTAGTCAAAGAGAAATAATCTGCTCATCAAAATATGGAGGGATGTCTTTGTTGTTCCTTGATAAACTGGAGAGTGTTTTAAAAGTGTATTTAGACTTCCACAGTGTATGAAGGTTCTACTGTAGTCAAAGACAAACAATCTGCTTATCAAACTATGGAGGGATGTCTTTGTTGTTCCTTGATATACTACAGAGTGTTTTGGAAGTGTCTAAGACTTCCAAAGTGTATGAATGTTGTACTGTAATCAAACAGAAACAATCTGATTATCAAACTATGGAAGATGTCTTTTTTGTTCCTTGTTAAACTGGAGAGTGTATTGGAAATGTTTAAGACTTCCACAATTTATGAAGGTTATACTGTAGTCAAAGAGAAACAATCTGCTTATCAAAATATGGAGGGATGTCTTTGTTGTTCCTTGGTATACTGGAGAGTGTTTTGGGAGTATTTAAGACTTCCATAGTGTATAAAGTGTGTAATGTAGTTTTAGAGAAACAATCTCCTTATAAAACTATGGAGGGATGTCTTTGTTGTAAGTTGGTATACTGTAGGGTGTTTTGGTAGTGTTTAAGACTTCCACAGTGTATGAAGGTTGTACTGTAGCCAAAGAGAAAATAATCTGCTGATCAAACTATGAAGGATGTCTTTGTTGGTTTACCGAAGAGTGTTTTGGGAAGTGTTTAAGACTTACACAGTGTATGAAGGTTGTACTGTAGTCAAAGAGAAACAATCTGCTTATCAAACTATGGAGGGATGTC
>MJUU01069938.1:182924-197422 GCA_002080025.1 Modiolus philippinarum | reverse complement strand
TTTTTCCCTAGTTTGTGTCCAGCTAATAACTGTGTCAAGCTTCTTTTTGTGTCCATTTAATTATTGAGTCAAGCACTTTACTGTGTCCACATTCACTTTAAACTACTTTTGTTGAAATTTCAGTGGACGACATACTGCGGTCGTATCATGCTGCACTCGGCGTAGCCCTTTATTGTTCCTTGATATACTGGAGAGTGTTTTGGGAGTGCTTAAGACTTCCACAGTGTATGGAGGTTGTACTGTAGTCAAAGACAAACAATCTGCTGATCAAACTATAGAAGGATGTCTTTGTTGTTCGTTGGTATACTGTAGGGTCTGTGCGAAGTGCTTAAGACTTCCGCAGTGTATGAATGTTGTACTGTAGTCAAAGAGAAACAATCTGCTTATCACACTATGGAGGGATGTCTTTGTTAATCCTTGGTATACTGGAGGGTGTTGTGGGAAGTGTTTAAGACTACCACAGTGTTTGAAGGTTGTACTGTAGTCAAAGAGAAACAATCTGCTTATCAAACTATGGAGGGATGTATTTGTTGTTCCTTGATAAACTGGAGAGCGTTTTGGAAGTGTTTAAGACTTCCACAGTGTATGAAGGTTGTACTGAAGTCAAAGAGTAACAATCTGCTGATCAAACTATGAAGGGATGTCTTTGCTGGTTTACCGGAGAGTGTTTTGGGAAATGTTTAAGACTTCCACAGTGCATGAAGGTTGTACTGTAGTCAAAGAGAAAGAATCTGCTTATCAAACTATGGAGGGATGCCATTTATTGTTAGGTGGTATACTGGAGGGTGTTTTGGGAAGTGTTTAAGACTTCAACAGTGTGTGAAGGTTGTACTGTAGTCAAGGAGAAACATTCTGCTTATCAAACTCTGGAGGGATGTCTTTGATGTTCCTTGGTATACTGGAGAGTGTTTTGGTAAGTGTTTAAGACTTCCACAGTGTATGAAGGTTGTACTGTAGTCAAAGAGAAACAATCTGCTTATCAAACTATGGAGGGATGTCTTTGTTGTTCCTTGAAATACTCGAGGGTGTTTTGGGAGTGTTTATGACTTCCATAGTGTATGAAGGTTGTACTGTAGTCAAAGAGCAACAATCTGCTTATCAAACTATGGAGGGATGTCTTTGTTGTTCCTTGGAGTAATTGAGAGTGTTTTGGAAGTGTTTAAGACTTCCATAGTGTATGAAGGTTGTACTGTAGTCATAGGGAAACAATCTGCTTATCAAACTATAATGGAGGGATGTCTTTGTTATTCCTTGGTATACTGTAGGGTCTGTGCGAAGTGCTTAAGACTTCCACAGTGTATGAAGGTTGTACTGTAGTCAAAGAGAAACAATCTGCTTATCAAACTATGGAGGGATGTCTTTGTTAATCCTTGGTATACTGGAGAGTGTTGTGGGAAGTGTTTAAGACTTCCACAGTGTTTGAAGGTTGTACTGTAGTCAATGAGAAACAATCTGCTTATCACACTATGGAGGGATGTCTTTGTTGCTAGTTGGTATACTGGAGAGTATTTTGGGAAGTGTTTAAGACTTCCACAGTGTATGAAGGTTGTACTGTAGTCAATGAGAAACAATCTGCTTATCACACTATGGAGGGATGTCTTTGTTGCTAGTTGGTATACTGGAGGGTGTTTTGGGAAGTGTTTAAGACTTCCACAGTGTTTGAAGGTTGTACTGTAGTCAAAGAGAAACAATCTGCTTATCAAACTATGGAGGGATGTATTTGTTGTTCCTTGATAAACTGGAGAGCGTTTTGGAAGTGTTTAAGATTTCCACAGTGTATGAAGGTTGTACTGAAGTCAAAGAGTAACAATCTGCTTATAAAACTATGGAGGGATGTGTTCATTGTTCCTTGATATACTTGATAAAGTGTTTTAAGGAGTGTTTGAGGCTTCCACTAATACACAAATGTATGTGGATTAATAAATGAAAGAACTATTCTGTATGTATAAACAACTGAGACATTGAGAATATTATGTTGTGAAGTAACTTTCTGTCTGCCAAAATCATAACCATTTCAAGTTCTGTCACATATTTCAATAATACTGTATATCGGGTTATTTTCACGGCAGCTTTTGTTTGCGATGTAGGTGTTAAACAGGCCAGTTAAAAATTCTCTAAGTTTAAAGTTCGCGTTTTATACTCACCCTAGTGCATTTGAATGGGCAGTGAAATTAAAGCGAAGGCTACAATTCGTGTATGGCTGCCTACTGTGAACTAGCAAAAATTAGACACAAGCGAAAAATCTTGATTAACCGTATTTGTACCATTATTGTCAGTTGCTCCACCTCTGCTTGTTTAAGTACCATAAGAGTCATAGTTTATACATGAGAGCGAATGTGTCAAAGTTCAGCCATGTCAGGAAAATATATTCCATAACTGAAGGACTAAGTAGAATGCTACTTGACATGTTTGAACCAGCTAACCCAGAAATTACATTGCAAATCTCACAGAAAATGTGGGATTTGGATTGTTATTGTGAAGGCGACTTATGTTTACTTCAAGTGAAAATTCAGACTTATGAACTGAACTGTACTCTTAAAAGCTAGAATCTAATGAAAACAGGCTATTTTTTTATCATTTTATACAATTCTGTTGGATTCTTGTCTATTTTTAGTATCCCCTTTCTCTTCATATTGGGTCATGGTCTAAAAAATACAACCTAACAGCAAAATACATGTATGGTATCAGAATGACTATTCCAACTAGAGCTGTCGCCAAATGGCAGCCAGTCATACCCCTCACTAATTGAATTTTGAATCTATGTGGCAAGAGTTAATTTAAGTGTCTACAATACAGTTGTGGACACAGTACAAATGTGGACACAATAATATACCTCCCCTCTTTTTCCGCAATATGGTCAAAGACAAATTATCTCCCCTTCAAAATTTCAGACAGAAACAATATTACTTCATGCACATCTTCAGGTTGTATACTACAACTGTGTAACATTTCATCATAATCCAGCAGCCATTTTGGAGAACATGTGCTATAAGGTTCCCCCCTTTCCAGAAAATATTCAAAGACAAATTATTTCCCCTTCAATATTTGGGCAGCAACCATATAACTTCATGCACATCTTCAGATGGTGTACTATAACTGTCTAACATTTCATGAAAATCCAAGCAGTTTTAGGAGAACATGCCCCGACAAGGTGCATTTAGAGATGGACAGACGGACGGATGGACATGGCGATTCCTATATACCCCAAAAAATTTTGGTTTTTTTTTGTTTTTTGTTTTTTTTTGGGGGGAGGGGGTAATAATGGGTACTTAATTTTAAACACCACAAATTCAGTCTCCCATAGACTCTCTGCCTAACTTTTGTTACAACTCTTGTAGAAAGGATACTAGATGTTAAAATTCAGTGAAATGTGACTTATCTTGTAGATGTACAAAAAATGTATCTTCTTACAAACACTCGTGTAAAAACAAACCTCAACTTGCATATAAGAAGGCACATGTTCATTGCAGAGACCATTAGGTATTTCCTGCTAAATTTCCACAGCAAATATATCTCTGCAATGCCTTTCACATTCTTATTTGTTGACAAATATCATATAAATTTAGACTAAAATATATCCTAGCAATACCTTTCCAATTAATTCAGTTGTCACCATTTTGAATCGGTGACAGTTTAAACACTTTATTGGAAGTATGTTGTCTCATAAGGACTACATTTACATACAGTATACTCTCAACTGGGTTAAGCCTATTATGTATTCATTAGATGACAGTAGATTAATAATTCATGTCTTTTTTCATTTTTTTATTTTCATTGTTTTCTAATCAATTAACAAGATGTGACAAAAATTCTGTCCACAATAACAAGTGGTGGTCTCACTGGGTTTATACCACTAACAAATATCACTGAAAAATAACTTATATGGCAATTAAAATACACTTGGCTGGGCTAGCATATTCTTATTGCCGAATTGGCAACCATTGTACATAGTAAGGTCAAGTTCTCAACTATCTTTTACATACAAAATTTAAGGTTTTGATATTAGGTTATATTTCTACAATTCATTTCATTCACATAAAAAGGCTTCTTAATATAGTATATTAGAAGTTCATAATCACTATCAACAAGTAATTAAGGTGGGAAAATTAATGACATCATAAAATGGTCATATTATGCCAAACAAACCACAACCAACAATTATAATAAGAATGTAATAATAATACATTGTTTTAGATATTTAATCTGGTTAAAATGCACTACATGTTATCTAGGTTACAATATATATATATATTGTGTGTACATGTTAATCCAATCTTTATATGTGTATAAATTTAATGTTTATTAAGACTTTTCTATTCTGTAATAATCTGAAAATGTCATGGAATAAATTTGCCTGATATATAACTTAGACAATATTTGTAACTGTTTCCAAAAAAATTGCAGCATTTTTACTGATTCATTATATTTTCTACAGGCCTTTACAATGACAGTTTTCTGTGTTTTGGACATACATGGAACCAATCTCACAACATGTCGTGTGATACAAGTAACCAAATAATATTTTCTGTCTGCATCAAACATTTCATACAAACACACTTTTGCATAACCCAGGACAAAATAAGCTGAAAACTCAGAGTCCAAGCTCACGATTTAATAAACAATGCAGTACACAAAGTATACTTAGGATGGAGCTCAATACAGTAAACCATAATATAAGATTTGACAAATAAAGGGCTACGCCAAGCGCAGCATGATACGACCGCAGCATGTCTAACTTTGAAACTTGAACGAGTGTAATTCAAAATGAATGAGGACACAGTAAAGACCTTGATACAGTAATTAAATGGACACAATAAAGAACTATGATGAAAATTAAAAATTTCTAATATTTCGAAAAAAATGTAATTTTGGCCCCTTTCACCCCTTGTAGCTCGGAAACTGTAGGAGCTACTCGAAATCGGCTGGCATAAATTTGAAAGCTTATATCATGAAAAATTTTAAGAAAAAAATCCTATCGCAATTCGATGAAAAATAAAAGATTTCACAAATTTTTTTACCCCTTTAACCCCTTGTAGCTCACAAACGGTAAAAGCTAAGCGAAATCCATTTACATATTACTGAAAGCTTATATCAAGAGGAATCCAAAGAAAAAATTCTCATCAAAATCCAATGAAAAATAAAGATTTCACACAATTAGAGAAATTGCAATTTTGGCCCTTTGACCCCTCCCTTGTAACTTGGAAACCGTAAGAGCTACACAAAATCTGTTCACATATTACTTAAAGCTTATATCATGACGAATCAAAAGAAAAAAATCCCATTGAAATCCAAAAAATTTTATGTAATCTGCATGTTTGCAATTTTTTCCCGTTTGGTCTCTCATAACTTGGAAAGGAAACAAATTATCAAAAATCTGATGGTGCAGTGCTGTATTTATTTTTCATAAGGAATCCATTGCAAAAAACGGCATCAAAATCGGACTTAAAATAAAAAAAACATTTTTTTTTTAAAATTTGCCCCTTTTGCACCCCATTTATTTCATGAACGGTACATGCGACGTGAAATCTGTTGACATACCACTGATTGGAAATTACCTCAGGAGCACACTGAAAGAAACCCCATCAAAATCCGATAATTAATAAAAGTTCTACAGCTAAATAGGTGAAAACACCTAATTTTGCCCTTTTTGGTTCCTATTTTAAAAACGGGAGGGGCCATAATGACCAAAACAGATCCACACCTTCTTTTTGTGCCAAGAAACATTGTGTTATAATTTCATGAGAATTGAACAACTTGAACTTGAGTTATTGGCCAAAACTTAAAGTGTCTACAGACAACGACGCAGACGACGACAACGACGACTACAGCACCATACCATTATACTACCACAAAATTTTTGCGGTCGTATAAAAATATCCACATGCTATTATTTATAGAAGCTTGATAAAAAGGAACAATATTTTTGTGTGAGGGACAGACGGACACTGATTAACAGTACTGCACTTCTACTATCTTTTCAGGTTTTTTTTTTTTCAAATTGGTGCACCCAAAATATCCTATACCAGTTCCTGTCTGTCTTAAGCAGCAAAGAGTATACCTATTCAATTCTCTTATGTCTACAGTGTTATTACCTGAAAACGAAGACACCTAACAATCATCATAGTTTACCACAATATAATTTTTTGTAATTGTATAAGGAGAAAACAAAAATAGGGGTAAGACCCATTCCATTAAAAAGGATGTACCGGGATGGGAAGGCAGAAAAGGAAAATCCTTGTAGGTTCTTGTTGATTTTGCATCTTATTGATAAACTTATATTTGTCCATCACCCTTAGTTGTGGGGGTAGTAGAAAATAACCTTCCAACCCTGGTACATGCATTTTAATGGAAAAGTTCTAATAACAAAATTACCGAACAGAACCATCAAGAGCCACAGTCCACGAGGCAAAAAGACAAAGCAAGTAGAAACCACCAAAAAATTGTTGACTGCAATGGTTCTGGCTTGGTACAGGCATTTCAAAAGAAATAGTTCGCTAAACCCGTTTTATGGCTAGCCAAATCTCCCCTTCCATTGTGGTAGTGTCTGGTAGCAACTCAACAGCAATTGCTATTGAAAGGTCATAGACAGCTAAAAGAAATGATCATGGAAGTATTACGTAAAAAAAAAAAGAATCTTAAATTGGAGTTCAGACCAAAACTTCAAATTTTTTCCACAAGGGACTGATATCTATTGTATTACTTTTTTAATGATACTATGAAACAAAAGCCTTTATTAAAAAGGCAATAACAGAGAGCTATGTCTAAAGAGAAAGTCTGTATGATTTGTGCTAGCTCTCGAGTAACAAATCAACTGTGAAACATATACTCCGTGAGCAGGAGAAGCTACAGTATTACTGTCCATGATAAGGAAATTGATAATTTTGAAATTAAAATCGTCCCTTTCATGGTTAATTTTAGTACTTGGATGACCAGTTTCGTCAAATTCGAGATGCAAGTCCAAAAAGATGTAGATCTAGTGGTTTCTGTCAAACACTCTTGCACAAACTCATGATAAAAGTTATATTGTACATCTTTTATAAATACTCATGAGATATAACCCTCTCTTGTAAAGCAAAATTTTCCTATCATATTGAGGGTGCCATATTATGTATATTAATATTAATTCCTTAAATACTGAAAAATGTAACTGATTATCAAAACAAATGTTTCTACAAAGCAATACATCAAGCAAGCTTTTCTAAAGTTAATGTGTTTAAATAACAATCATAAATAGTTAACTGATGGAAAACTAAAAAATACAAACTTTGTGTACACTGCCATGATAAAATTTGGCCTTACCGTAAGTTTAAATCACATTTTGATAAAATTTTCCACTATAACTTCTGATTAAACTTAAAGATGAAATGATTGGTTAAGAAATGGACACTTTGTTCTGATGTTGCAAACACAGATAACAGACCATACCACTCCTATCCTGTTAATGTCACTAAATTACCTTCCAAACCTAATGTCTACACATTGACTTTCCCACAGACAGAGACAATGTGTCGCAGGTCTGATATATCAACATGTATATCTAAAGGGAACAATAAGAATAACAAGTATGGAAGTCCCTTACTGGTAGATTAAAGCTTCATTACACTAGCAAAAATAGTAAAATATGTTTTCCAAGTCCAAGGCTCATATCTCCGTCAAAAAATCAAAGGGCCAAATCCAAACTAAAACTTTATCTGAAACTCTTTGAGGTACACTCACATACCAAATATCAGATAAATATCTGCAACAGTTTAGAAAAAATTGCGGAAAACTGACATTTTTCTGAAATTTTGAAGTCGATAACTCTGTCAAAGATCAGTGGACCGGGACCAAACTTAAACTAGATCTGTAACTCATTAAGGTAGACTCACATACAAAATATCAGATCTATTTTTGTAACGGTTTAGAAAAAAAGTGTGGAAAACTGACCTTTTACTAAAATTTACTAAGTTCAAGGCCCATAACTCTGTCAAAAATCAGTGGACCCGAACAAACTTACACTTGATCTGTAACTCATTGAGGTAGACTCACATACAAAATATCAGATTAATACTTGAAACGGTTTAGAAAACATAGGTAATCAACGATTAAAAAGTAAGACTCATTATGGCACATTGTCAGAAATGCATGCATATGCAAGGTTACATGATCCTACCATGTATAGTGACTGAGATCTAACTCAAACGCTAACTTGAATGCAGGTTGTTCAAGTGGAAAATATAGGTCAAAGTGACCTTATTTTGCCTGGATACTGACCTACCATCAGAGATGCATGTACATCCAAGGTTACATGATCCTAACATGTACAGTGACCAGGATTTGAACTTGGACATTAACTTGAATGTAAGTCGTTCAAGAGGAAAATATACGTCAAAGTAACCTAATTTTGCCTGGATGCTGACCTACCATCATTGCCTGGATGCTGACCTACCATCATTGCCTGGATGCTGACCTACCATCAGAGATGCATGCATATGCAAGGTTACATGATCCTACCGTGTATAGTCACTGAGATCTGAACTAGGATGGAAACTTGTATGTTAGTGGTTCAAGCTGAAAATATAGGTCAAAGTGACCAAATTTTGCCTGGATGCTGACCTACAGTCACATGATCCTATCATGTATAGTGACTGAGATCTGAACTCGGATGTAAACTTTAATGTAAGTCGCTCAAGCTGAAAATATAGTGACCTAATTTTGCCTGGATGCTGACCTACCATCAAAGATGCATGAATATGCAAGGTTACATGATCCTACCATGTATAGTCACTGAGATCTGAACTAGGATGTAAACTTGAATGTAAGTCTTTCAAGCTGAAAATATAGGTCAAAGTGACCTTATTTTGCCTGGATACTGACCTACCATCAGAGATGCATGTACATCCAAGGTTACATGATCCTAACATGTACAGTGACCGGGATTTGAACTTGGACATAAACTTGAATGTTAGTCGTTCAAGAAGAATATATACGTCAAAGTGACCTAATTTTGTCTGGATGCTGACCTACAATCAGAGATGCATGCATATGCAAGGTTACATGATCCTACCATGTATAGTCACTGAGATCTGAACTCGGACGTAAACCTGAATGTAAGTGGTTCAAGCAGAAAATATAGGTCAAAGTGACCTAATTTTGCCTGGATGCTGACCTACCATCAGAGATGCATGCATATGCGAGGTTACATGATCCTACCATGTATAATGACTGAGATCTGAACACAGACCTAAACTTGAATGTTAGTCGTTCAAACGGAAAATATAGGTCAAAGAGACCCAATTTTCTTGGAGGCTGTGAGATAGCCCAAGATGCTTACAAAGTTTGATGATCACACCCTTCATAGTGACCAAGATATATACCCAAATGTGGACGTGAACGCGAATGTAGACACGGATGCCAGGGGTACTCAAATAGGCTTCCTCAACTTCGTTGAGGCGAACTAAAAAGCATGGAAAACTGATGCTGGATGGACAGATGGAAAGAGCCAAAACCTAAAGTTCCCTTCGGCTATTGCCGGTAGGGGACTAAAAACCCTTCCTGATAACTGAAATATAGTTATTTGTTGCCTGGGAATAGAATTCCAGATGTAATAACAATTCAATTTAGGAATAACAAATTACTATTTAGGTTGGAAATGTTTTTTTTTTTTTATATACTCCAAATGCATGTTTATTTATTGATGTAGAAATAACCATTCATTTGGAGTAAATGAATAAAAAAAATTTTTTCATACTTTTTATAATCAGTTCTCAAGTTAAACATTTACATCTAATTAATATTGCACATGACTTTATACATAATGTTTACCATCTACAGTTTTATCACTTACAAGTATTATGCTTTTCTGCTAAATGAAAAAAAAATAGACATTAAGATAAAAATACACAGGTGTGTAAAACTGTGCATGTAAATGGGTGCTCAGGACAATAGATAAAAATTTGACAGTCTAGAAAATGGGAAATAAATACTGAAACTATTTCATAAAGTAAGGTACACCTCTATTCTACATAGCATTTTGTGAATTTTGAAGGATCTGGATTAAGAACTATAGAAGAGGTGATTTCACATAACAGATACCCTCTGTGGAAAATGTCAATAAAAATGACCTGGAAACATGGAGAACAAGAGCGGTCGCCAAATGGCAGCCAGTTATACCCCAGCTCATTGAACCCTGAATCAATATGGCAATGCTAAGTTAAGTATGTGTGGACATAATACAAGCATGGACACAGTACAAGTGTTGACACAATACAAACATTGGCATAGTTGCAGTGATAAATAAAGTTACCGTCAAACAGAAAGTAGATGATTTATGGACTTGAAAAGGGGAGACACGATAAAACTAATCATACTTAAGGTAGATAGACACTGATATCCATGAAATTTTGCTGTAAGTTGGCACAATTGAAGATTCACTCCCACTCACACGAAATATGTTATAAAAAGTATAGGTCACCATGCTCGTTTTTTCTAGAATCGAGATCAAAGTTTACTCATTTTCAGCCATTTTGCCACCTAAATTAATATAGAAAGCAGGGGGAAAATATGGACAGGTAATTTTCAACGTTATAGAAAGGAGGTTTTATCCATGAAAATTTTATATATTTTTGTGGATAGATAGTTTATGATATGATCTATTTGTAACAATAAAAAAATGTATATGTCACCATACTTTTAAAGGAGATATTTTACGAAGTTTCCGTGTTTAACAATATTTACGGGAAAGAGGGGCTAATTGGCGGTAAAATGGCCGAAATATGACGTCCCGAATTCGTCAGTCATTTATGAAGTCACAAAGGAAAAGCTGTCAAATTACTGTTCCGGCCCAAAAATCAAACCTACCCCGTATCTGACTCTATATTTTTAAAATGCGCGAATGAAATGCGCAGCGCAACAGTGTCTATCTACCTTAAGCTTCAGACCAAATATCAAATCCTTACTACATAAACATGCCGAAATATCCTTGACGAAAAATTTCAATATATGGCTTAAATGGGAAAAAATCAAAGTTATCATCAAACAGGAAGTAGATGAGTTACCGACTTGAAAATGGGAGACATCGCACAACTAATCATTCTAAAGCTTCAGACCAAATATTAAATAATTACTACATACACAAGCTGAGAAATCCTAGACGAAAAATTGCAATATATAGCTATAACGGGAAAAATGAAAGTTATCGTCAAACAGGAAGTAGATGAGTAACTGACTCTGAAAGGAGAGACACAATATAACTCATCATACTTAAGTTTCAGGCCAAATATCAAATCATTACTACATACACAAGCTGAGAAATCCTTGACGAAAAATTTCAGTATATTGCTATTGTGGGAAAAAATCAAAGATATTGACAAACAGGAAGTAGATGAGTTACAATCTTGAAATTGGGAGACACGATACAACTTATCATACTTAAGCTTCAGACCAAATATCACATCGTTATTACATACACAAGCTGAGAAATCCTTGACGAAAAATTGCAGTATATAGCTATAATGGGAAAAAAATCAAAGTTATCGTCAAACAGGAAGTAGATTGGTTACAGACTTAAAATGGGGAGTCACTATACAACTCACCATACTAAAGCTTCAGACCAAATATCAAATCATTACTACATACACAAGCCGAGAAACCCTTGATGAAAGATGTTCCGTACGGACGGACGGACAGACGGACGGACGGACAGACAGACAGACAGACGGACAAGGGTAAAACAGTATACCCCCCTCTCCTACGGAGCGGGGGTATAATAAACTGCTACACCAAGAGCACATAATACGCCCGACCACAACAAAATTTGATTGAAAGAAAAATCAAACAGAACTGTAGCTTACCAAGATGTAACCAATAACCAAATATTCCATTTAAACACTTACCAAGATGTAACCAAATAACCAAATATTCCATTTAAACACTAATTTAGATTTTATTATTCTTCATTGATTAAAAATCTTATACAATGATCACCATCCATAGTGATTTTAAGCTGCCTTCCACAAGGTACATGGAAAAAAACCTCAAACAATTCTCTAAATTGTTGAGTACAATTTCAGTAAGCAAGAAACATCCATCTTGGTTAAAAATTGTTGTAGAAGCCTATTTTGCAGGACAGGTATCCAAATCTTCAACCCTTCCCCACACACTCATAGCTGTATGTTCTTTCCATATGAACTCAGGTTTGCATTCGGAGCAACCCAGGTATTTTGGGTTTTTAGTGATACCTAAACAGATAAAGTAAGAGATGCTAAAATACAATCCATTTTCACACCAAGTCAGTCTGTTCATCACACTTTGTTATCATGGATGTTGAAACTTGAATTTGGCTTGGAGTAAAGCCTTTATAGTAACTGACCATACAATAATAATCTGTAACTGTAATGATTGTGAAAAAATAATGGAATTTACCTTACAAAATTCCTGTCGTTAAAATCTGCACCTTTAAGTAACTCTCATTTACTTATATGTCACGAGAAATCAATGTTACATGTTTGTTATCAAAATGTTTACAAAATAACTGGACCTGCCACATATATATATACATATAATACACATTATTTTTAAAGTGGATATTTGGATACCACTGTATATTAACCATTTATAGTGTCTGTAAGTCATGCGAGACACTGAGACATGCAATTCAAAAACACTTCCCACAAAAACATGGCATCTGAGGATTACGACTTTCAAATTTTGAATATGTGGTATATTTTCTTTGAAAATGCATTTTCTTTGTACAATCAATGTATTCTTAAGTCACTTTGAACTTTGAAACTTATCGACCAAATACATATATGAGGTATGAATAGTACAGACAACAGGATTATGTTCTCTGTGATACAGAATTCAATTGTCATTACTTTGCCCCTGATGTTCATAAGCATGCTACATTTTTCAATTTGGAAAAAAAGCTTTGTTCAGAACAAGTGAAAATCATTTTTGCTGCAAATAATGTAATTATGTTAGCTTTCTAACCAATTAGTTTACAAGTGCATGTAAACCATTTTCTACAGGTAATTAAAACATAACTACTGTACCTTTGCAATTTTCACCAGTCCTGTGAATTATGTTTTTCGGGTCATATTTAACATAGTTCATTTTTAGCTATCAAGGATAAAACCAAAATTTCAAAATGTGGCAATGTTTAGTCAGATAGTCCATGTTAAATAACAGACGACTAAACATTTCATCATTCTGGTGAAGATTCTACAACTTCTCCTATAAAACTATCAAATTCATAAACATTGGATTCAAACATGCTTAATTGATCTGTAATTTGTTCTAAAGTTTCACACACAGTTGGTTCCTCTGTAAACATACTGAGATTGGGCGCTGATGTAAAGTCTCGGTAAAATTTCCCTAAATCTGTATTTGGATCTGCACCTGCGAATGGAGTTTTCTGAAAAAGAAGAACATTCACAATATATATACCACATTTTGTTATTTCATTAATATCAGCATGGATTTACATTTTCATGCTATACGAGTAATCTTTCAGTTACATCATTATGATCACGGCAAAACAATTTAAATGGATGATATGTAATGATACAATTTCTTCACTCTATGATTATCATAAACACATTGTAATATGCTATTCGGGAAACTTAGAGGTTACAGGTTCATATTTCTGTCATTTTTTACATCCCCTAAGCCACAATATGTCACAGTGAATACGAAAGTTGAAAATTTTTACAGGACATTCGGTCTGGTGAATCCGAAAAATTTACCAGACCGAATCAACTTTTACCAGACCGAAACTTCTGTGTTCTGGTTTTATGTCAATGGAAGTAAAANATGATACAATTTCTTCACTCTATGATTATCATAAACACATTGTAATATGCTATTCGGGAAACTTAGAGGTTACAGGTTCATATTTCTGTCATTTTTTACATCCCCTAAGCCACAGTATGATGAGTAGTAATGTACAGATAAGGAATATAAATGCTTATCCCTCGGTGAGACCAGAATGACAATTTTATTCTGTAAGAGGTGCTAGGATTTTTCATGAAAAGTGTTTGAAAATTGTCCTTGTAAACTAATCAAAATGAAGATTAGAATGGATCATATAAATTCAGACAGAATATTAGAGTCTATCTCCTCAATTCTACGTGTATATTTATAAAATTTATAAAAAAATTCATTGGATTGTCTCTCTTTTTTTCATTTTTTTTTTAAAGGAAAGTTAAGAAAACAATTTCAATGTCAATCTTTATTTAGTAACTGACTACAACTTGATTTTACTGACCGATTGTTTTCTTGTTGTCATACATTTATGACTGTTGATAGTTTTGACAATTATTTTTGTTTTTATGTGAGCATGGCTCTATTTTCGTCTTTTTATTTTTTTGTCAATACCTAAATTCATTCTAAGTCACTCCAACATGTTTATGTATCTGAATGGAATTTTCAGGAACTGTTTAACATACCAAACATGTCAGTCTTGTTAACAGATTTCAATTGGATACATTTGTTTGTATTGTGATAACAGTGTTTTTTTT